>CAEGAF010019300.1:0-88989 GCA_903067075.1 Micropoecilia bifurca | reverse complement strand
TTATTATTGTGTGTGTGTGTGTGTGTGTGTGTGTGTGTGTGTGTGTGTGTGTGTGTGTGTGTGTGTGTGTGTGTGTGCTCCCATTTAAATTTTACAGTCATATTCTAAAAGTTTCTTACTAACAAAGCAAGTCATATAATAGATTCTTTATCTATGTTTATAGTCAAGACTTTTCACAGCAAATAATTTGTTAGAGGGAATTTTATGTTTTTGAGAAAACTATCTTACATGTTTGTTATATTTTCCATTAATAAACACTTTGACTTAAGCATGTTACCAACCAGTCATGAGGACACACACGCTTTCCCATTCGTTATTAAAACTCAATGACAGAGGCTTAGCACTGGTATTAACCCCACAGTGAAACGCCTTCTGAGTTTCCATTAACCTCCACAATAGGACTGTCTGCTAATTTTCACAGCTCCACTTTGGCAATAATTGATATTCATGATGTGTATTCTTCCAGCTTCCAGTTGAATTCAATATAAACAGACTCAGAGGTTGTGGGTGTTTTAATCTGCTTGGGGATGTGTGCCACATTGAACAAATCGGTCCACAGCCAAACATTGCACACTATTATTCTATGTTAAATGCGCGATATGTAATTCGGTGTAGAAACATGGAGTCAATAAATATTTCAAAACAAGACATCTCAGCCAATAAACAGGTGACACTTGGAGAAGGTGTCCTTCCTCTAGCAGATGCTCATTTCTTAGTGATGCGCCGCTCCGATGAATAGAGCTCCTTAAAGAATAGTGGAAGCTTTTTATGCATTTGATTTCTAGAGACATCATATATTGCTTCCTATGGGAACAGCAGAAACAAAGGACATTTTGTAGCCTGCAGATAAATTAGTATCTAGGGAATTTACACAATTGAAACCTGACCATGTTACTGGCAACAAAAGAGAATTTAAGCGTTATTGTTGCTGCATATGATTGTGTAGAAATATAGTCTATTTCTCTTAAGTATTTTATCTTTACATCTTACTGCAGGTTAATTAAAAGAGTTAGCAACAACACATGCTCACCTAATCACTGCTTGAACAAAGAACTTTGATGCACATTTTATGTGAACCATGATGTTTTCTGTGTTTGGTTCCAACCTCTGCTGTCAGGAAGCCATATGCTCTCAACCTTGGGTCAAGGGAAACAAAAAGAAGAAAAAAGTAGTAGGGAATGTCCAGTGTATAGCTAGGTATGACAGATGAGCCTGTCATGAAAGGCATGTTGCATAGTCAGGGCAACATCTTTCAGTGTCATGCTGTGTTAATTCCTGTACGGTTCAGGCATGCAGCAGTTTGCAGCAAATGGAACAGATGAAGATATGGTACATTTTATCTGCAGGTTGAACCCCCCCCCCACTCCCCCCCATAATTTCCAAGGACATTGCTTTATTTTAATCTTCAGAACGGAAAGATGTGACAGATGTTTTATCACACTGTATCTGGGTTTAATAACCATGCTGCTGTGGCACACCAGTATCGGTTCTATTCTTCTGTAAAAAAAAAAAGAGATTATTTTGAAGATGTGTTCTGTAGCTGCAATTAAAAACATCTTCATGAGCTCTAAGGTGTAAGATGTGTAGGCTATGTTGTAAAGTAGATAATGAAAAACAAATTTAAACAACTAGAATGATAAAAGGCTTTTAATTTGACTTTATTCTTGAGCTTTTGAAGTTGTGCTTTATGTTCTGCATTATATATCCGCAAAAAAATAGTATTAGAATAATTAGTTCTTCACTGATCATAACAATCAACTCTAACAATAACTGTGAACCCTAAAAACCAAAAGTATGGTTGGAAATTGTGACTTTTATTTTTTCCTTCTTCCATGTGGCCACAAGCACATGTTACGTTTCAGTTTAAAAGTCTACTATGCAGATGTACTACTTAGCGTAATTGGTGTAGTGAAGTGGACTGTTTGATAACGAGCAGGTTTATTTTTAGAGGGACATTTGTGTTTGTAACACAAATACGCAAACATTTAAAGCCTCGGCTCTGAATGAACAGTTTTTTAGAAGTTTTTAAACAACCGCTCTGGTTGACGTCCTGCCAGATGTCTAATAAATAAGGTTACCATGGTAAAATCACAAAAGAAATTGCTATATTTGATGACTTGATTTTTTTTCCTTACAATTTTACAGACATTGTTCATTGTTCCTATGAAAAGATGATGTTCCTTTAAGCAGTCAATGCTTAATATTTCCTTGTATCCATGAATGGGATCAATCTGGTATTTTATAGCACTGCTGGTAGCCCAGGGCTCCTCCGTGGTCCTCCGTTAAACTCATTACAGGCTTCAATATTTAATATCATGGCTTCTCTGGGGAATATTGGTCTCTCCAAAATATCCTGCTCATTCCATTGTTTAATGGATTGCCATCTTTGAGTGCTTTCCATATTGGCAAGTTGCAGAACCTTACATCATCTCACAGCCAGACTGTCTGTGTATAAATAAATAAAAAATAGATATCCATGGTCCACATTCTGATATCACATTTTCACCTTATCTGGGGTTTACAGAGGGAGTTTCAAATGCAGCACACGGCAGTTAGATATGTTTCTTTTTAAGTGTGGGTCTTTTCTCAGCAGTCTCATACAAATGTAGCCAGGACAATATGGTGTCTAAGCTAAAAACACTTCTGATACAATGCTGATTTTCTCATAGTACTACAAGAACTCCATTGTTGATTCACAGCTATTGGACAATGTAAAATTGTCTGAAACAAATTACTGCTCCTCTTAGCTGAAATGATATAATTGGTAGTATATATAAACATAGCAGTTGCCTCCTTTTATGACCCTAAATTAAGAATAATATCTAAGTTAATAGACTTTTCCTAAGTTAATCATACTTCAGTGGGGGAAAACAAAGGTTTCTGGCTGTTAACTGATTATTGGATATTGGATAGTAAACTGCTATTTTTTATCTTCCTTTATTTGTTATGAGGTACAGCATTAAAAGTGCTAAAACATTCCCTAAAGGGCATATATTATGTCTCTTGCTTCTTAAGATAATTAAAAATAGTTGATAATAAACAGGAGATAATAAATATTTAAGCTTTTTCAGATTTTTGTGGTCACGTTACTTATTGGTGGAATAAATTTAGGAGCTGTTAGCAATGAGATTGAGTGCAAGGTGAATAAATCTTGACTTTAAGACAAGAAACTAAGAGTGAAAATTTTGTGAATATTTTGTGTTTTAATCGTTAGCTCATGGATGAAGATGCTTTCTTGTTCTTCTTAAGGCTTTTTGGGGAGTTAATTTTCATGAGGGCAAAAAATTCAACATCACTACTCTGCACTTAACAATAGTGTAAGTGGTTTAGATGTGAAGAGAAGATTCTAATGGTCAATGACTGACAATAGCTTTTGCCTTGTGATTGTGTGCTTCAGTCGGACCAACCAAGTGAAGCAGGTTACTACCAAAAACCTGTACTTAACTAGAACTAGCTGAAAGCTAGCTAAACTTCTTCCCTGCTAGAAAACAGCTGGGAGTGACAACTGCCTGCACATGTTCCTCATTCTTCATGTCAGGAAAACCGAACAACAAAGTAGAGTCACAAAAGTTAGAAAACAAACCAATAATGGTAGTAATCTTAATCAAAAACTCAAGATATATCGTCACATGTGGAAGTACAGAACTGAGGCAAATTACTTGCAGAGAAACATTCCAGGCTGAGTTGTTAACAATTCATGAAGTACATTTTTGATCAAATTTATATTTTGTCCTTTCAGATCTTCTCTTTTATTCAGAAGAAGTTCAGCAATGATAGATTTTCTTGTCTCTTCATCTCAGATGTGACCATCTCTGGTGGGGGCCGGAGTCAGTTTATAACAGAAAAAGTGGGACAATTGTAGGAGTGCCTAATTTTACATTGTAAAATGTAATGTACTGATCAACAACATTCTCAAATTTCATTTCCCTATTAAAACCTAATTCCGTTTTAATGGGAATCGTTTATTTCCAATTTTGATTTCCAATGATTTACTTCCCTGCGACAGACTGGCGACCTGTCCAGGGTGGCCTCGCCTCTCGCCCAGAACGTTAGCTGGAGATGGGCACCAGCAACCCTCCCAACCCCACTAGGGGACAACGGTGTAGAGAAAATGGATGGATAGATGATTCACTTCCTGCTAAAGAGCCCCCTGGTGGTTGAAGAAAAATCCACATATAATGCTGCTTATAGTCCGGAAAATACGATATATAAAAATAAAAATCTGAACGCTCTCTGGTATTGTTCAAGGGGCCGGACCAAATGTGGAGGCGGGCACGATCCGGCCCGCGGGCCGTAGCTTGTGGACCACTGCTTTAAAGTATCAGATGTAGGAATTTCCGTTTGGATTGTTTAGAACCTCATAGGGTCAGAGCGAGCAATGATTGGACACAGGCTGCACCATCAGATTTAACGAAATGCCGCATGGAGAACAAAGGCAAAAGAAAGAGTGGCTTTGCCCTTTGATGTCACATCTGAAGTTGAGGAGGGGGTAGAAATCAGTGTGACACAGTCATCACACCTCTGCTGCAGACAGTGTGACACAAACACAAAGTTTCATTCAGGTATGGTTTCAAGCCAGCAATCCATTTTTTTTTGTTCACTTCACAGTAATTGTTACAACCATGTTCCTGCATGAGTGTGATAGAGCACAAACCTTTTAGTGAGTTTACGGACACCAGAAAGAGGCCTTAGTTTGAAACAACTGTGTTGTGGAAAGGTCTGCTGTGAAAAATGAGCAATTCTTGCTATTTGTTTAAACATAATATGGAGACGGATGATTGTGGTCGTATTTGAGAGATTAAGATATATATTTAAGATGTATATTTTTATCTAATGAAAAACACTTATGTTATACGTATCATTTTAGATTATTTGGAATGCATTCAAAAGCATTGTATGTAATGTTCATTTCAGCCTTCTTGACTACATTTTTGTCAGTTTTTTGTTTTTGTTTTACAAAGCTGCATTGCTAGAAATGTGTTTATAGCAAAAATTGCAGAAATTTCCCATCAGAGCCTATTATAACTGCCCTCAGAACCATGGACAGCAAGGTCTGAGTACAATTTACCCATTCAGTGTTGCTTTGGAGACGGCAGAATAATCCCTTTTGTCACATCTGTGATAGGTTGTTTTGTCAAGTGACAAGCTCAATGGCTTCATTTCCACAATTTCTTTTGAATTTTTTCTTGCATTGATTAGTTTAAGATGTCCTGACCTCCAAATTGTCCATCTAACACAATTCAAGCGGCATAGACAAGAAGCTTTAATGATGCTTGCAGACAACATCAAAGTCCCAAGTTGTGATGGTGTGTGTGTTCTACCATTGGATGCATTTGTAGGTCCTTGAAGACTTGGCATGTGTCCACATCATGTTGTGCAGCAATGGCCAAAAAAATGTTTGAATCCTGCTGCCGGGATTTTGAAGTCATGAACATAGAAGTTTGCAGCAGCTACCAAAAACATTTGCTAACCTGATAAATAAGCATATTTTTGTTGTTCTCTACTAGAATAGATTAACAGTCTAAACTGTTAGTTAAATCTTGAGAAGAATTTATTTTTGCTCTTACCTATTATTGAATATGCATAGCCAAAAAAGACTTAATCTCATTAAATGTTTTCAGATTATAAACTCATTATGTAACAGTATAAAATAAATTTTCTTCAGTTTTATTAATTATCCATTTGTGCAAATCTGTTGGAAAACACACAGGTCGTTGAGAGGTGTGCAAATTATTTTTACGACTGTAATAACTCCTTTGTAACATCACAATGCAAAGCCCGCAGATTACCATTTAACCTTGTGCACCAACTGTTTGATCACACTTGAATTAAATTGCATTGCAACATAAGCTGGACTTCCAAACAGCATGCTCAGTGAAGGTTAATTTTGATAAAAAATTAAACATCTTTCTGTTTATTTCTGACCCTCTGGAGTAGATAAATCAAAGTCAAACCCTTACTGAGTATCTGTTGCGTTTGTGTGGAAAGTCATTAAATCCAGGATGTGGCCCACAGGCAGGCTGCTCTCCCCCCCGTTAGACTCAATGGTTGTTACATGAAAAATTCGCTTGGTTTTTCCTCTCCCTTTGTATCTCTCTTTTCTTTGTTCTAATGGGCTCCCGCTCTCGGCTTCCACTCTGAAGATGACTCGTGCGTCCTGCTGGGCTTCTTCAGTAACGCAGTGCGTTAAAATGAACGCATTATGCCCTTATTTCAGACATCTCTGAGGGCACATTCACAAAATCTCCCTGTCTTAGGCTCTAATTTGTCCACTAAGGGTGTACAAAGGCAGTGCTGTTATTCCATTTTAGACAATAACATGTTTTTCTTATGTGAAAAAAAAAAAAAAATATTGGATTGTTTATTTGCATCTTTTAATACCTGTCTAATATTTTGTATAAAAACGCTTTAAAGAAAATCTACAGAATATGCCCATTTTTAAAAAATAATATTAGATTAATTGTCCATATAATCAATAGGATAATTGATTACTGAAATAGCAGATTGCTGCATCTCCAACATTAATATCTATATATGAATATGTCTGCCTACAGCAGCACCTTACAAACACATTCTTTTCCCACCTCTTTCCTGTTGTGTCTGTCTATTTTTTTCGTGGCGCTGCCTTACATTCCTCTGTTATCGTTGCCTGGAGAAGAGTTGTGAAATTTATGACATTTCAGATCTGCAGGGGCTGGGTGATGGCAGACGAGAATAGTCTCCAGAGTTCCTGCTAGAATCCGCCTCCCTTTGATGAGCGAGTTACACAACATCAGCGTCCTCAGTGGTCTTGCCTTCGCAATTTGTGGTAAAGAGAATGATTTTCATTTCTCCCGGTAGCAGAGGAGCGACCTCTGCAAGATGCGCCCATTCTTTGTAATAACATGTGCTTCACCTTCAATGGGATATCGGAGAGTTTCAGAAAGACGTAAGGAAATGAAACTGTAACCTTTGTTTTTGAACTTGTGCACCTTGCTGCCCTGTTACTCTGTGCTGATAAAACTCGACTCTATTTTCTTTTTTCTTTCAATTTTCAAGCTATTTCTGTTGTGAGGCAGCTTGAGAGCATGAAAAGTAATTCCTTTGATTAACAGAGAGCAACAGTGTGCTCCAAATCCATTAGTCTTTTATTTGTTTTACTCTATTATTTTTTTTTCCCGCTATGCAATAATGACATTTAATTCTACATTGAATATTCAGGTTAAAAACAAGCAGCGATTGTGAAGTGTCACAGCTTTCCCCAAAATTGCTTCTTAATTAAATAAATAACAGAGAGAAGTAAAGCAAAGCTTGGCATTTACTTATTTTTGTGTTTATTTATTTAGCTGTAAACCAAAAAATCTATTTAAAAAAATTGACATTTCTTATCATTTCACAATACAGAGACTGAGTGTGTTGTCCTTGCGGTGTTGTCAGGGATGTTGTTAGGTGCACAGATGGTAAATATTTAATGTTTCCGTGTCCTGCTTTGCTGTTCCCAGTTGGGATGAACTCTATAAGTGTGTAATAGCTCCTTATTCCCTCAGGTCAACATATGACAGCCTTTCTTCCACTTGAAGGTTTGCTGACCATTGCCTGGGGGGAATCTGGATGTTTGGACAGCTTTTCTATGGAACAATGTTTTTGTCATCTGGATATTAAGCTACAGTGTAGAGAGAAGAGTTATAGTTTGAGCTAACAATTTTTATCAATAAGAAAATTATTTTTGCATCTTCAGGCTTAGAATTTTTAAAACCTTTTTTATTGAAAACTCATCTTTGGCTAATGTCACATTTTTATTGTTATTGTGACAGGTGTAGTTATACAATCGGACAGTTGTGAAGCAACAGAAGGGATAAAAATCACAAAAGGTGACTTTTTTTTTCTATTCCTCAGAGGTTTTTCTAATTTTTCCAAACTCAGCGAAGATGTCAGTTTACATCTGTTTCCGGGTCTCACTGGAGATTTTCTATGCATGTGGTTCTGTATATGCAACTTTGTCTTTGTGATGTTTGAGGCTTTCAAGGATCATTGAAAAATAAAAGATGCATACCTGTACCAAAAAAGGGAAATAGGATGTGGTAACCAATAAGTAATTTATGCTATTTTTTCAGTCAGCAGTCTTTGTCGTCATTCACAAGTAAGAATTATGTAGAAAATAAACTATGTTGTTTCCTTTTTTGCAGTGAACACAGCATTTTTATGTAGATATGTTGGGATTCAAGTGCCAGTTAATGGTTATGAATGGGAATAATTTGTGCACATGAACAACAGAAAACATAAATGTTCTCTGTTGCCTTGGTTCAGCTGATCATTTACATGGTTTGGTAAACTGAAAGGATAAAGTGTGCATATTCCTGCCTTTTTCTTTCCACACCATTTAGTTATAAAACCTCCGATTTTTATGCATTTGTCCTTGGGTCTGCAACGAGTTTTCCCCAAAGCCAACTCTGATTTTTTTTGCTTGTATGTTATGAATTGTTATGCTGTTGAAACATAACCTTTCACACCATCCTGAGCCTCTGGGCATTCTGGCTGAGAAGACATCACACAGCGGTTCTAACCTTTCATAATTTCCGAACAACATTACACCACTGTGCTTTAGGGATCTTTAGATGTTCAAATCTGCTTGTGTGCTGTGATAAAATGTTTATTCAAATGTCTGTAGAAAACTCAGTTGATCACATCTTTCGGTTCTGTAAGAAACATTCTAAACAGTTCTTATTTTCATTTTTCTTTCAGGACAAAATACTTTGAGTCATTTGTGTGGAAAAAGTTTAAAAAGATTTTAAAACCTTGAGAACTGTATCTTCTTCTATTACAGATTCAGACTAATAATGGTGGTGCTTTTGGATGTTTTACTTATTTTTCTTTGTTCTTGTTAGGGGTTTTATATATTTATCACAGAGGCTAATATTAAGTACCTTTCACAACAATCATATAGTCACACTGCAAGAACACAAAATCTTACCAAGTATTATTGGTACAGTTTCTAGTACAAATATCTTAGTACACTTGAAATTAAGCAAAACCCGCCTTCAAGTAACTTTTCACCAATAAATATGAGCTTGTTTTAAGTAATTGCTTAATACTGATGAAAAAAGGTTAAGTTGCCAGACAGATTTTTTTTAACTTGCAAGAAACTGTTCAGCAACCTTTAGGAGCTAGTTTTAAGTAAATAATTTCTTAATATTATTTTAAAAAGTACTTATAAGTTACTTTTGTCTTATTTGAAGTGTACCAAGACATTTGCACTAGAACTGGACCAATAATACTTAGTAAGATTTTGCATATTTGCAGTGGGATTGGCTGAAGGACTTTTTATTGTTTGCTACATGAATAATGCTGTAGTACAAAAATAGTAATACACTTCCAAAAAGTTGTATTGCAGTGAAGTAGATGTAAAACTCATTACAGCAGCACCATCATACAGAAAATGACTTCTCTTTTCAAATATGCTTCATAGCTTTTAAAAGCAGTGGGCTCAGATAAAAGCTTCTGACACTTATAATTTTGTATACGTTAACTTCTTTCACAAGATAAATGTGCTTTAAAGAAAATACACCGATGTTTGGGTCAGATTGTATTTACATGTCTGTTGGGGCCATATATATCAACGTTGTGTGGAAAGGCAGTAATTCCACTGGCAGAAAAAATATTCCTATTAGTGAATAAATCTACCTGTGGAAATAGTAATTTTTTGTCTATATTTAACAAGTATTGACTTGAAAAAAGTTATTTAGCTGAAAAGTTACTCTTAAATTAGTTTTCTCTTATTTCAAGTGTACTAAGATATTTGGACTAGAAATTAGACCAAAAATACTTGATAAAATCTGAATTAATATTTGTTCGTCATGTATTTCTGGTATGTTCAATGATTGTTTGTACGTCGTTAACATTTTCCCAGCATACATATTGGCTGTGGCCATGTTTCAACAGACAACAGGTGTAGAAACCTGTCTATTCCAGTTATGAAATTATAGTGGTTCTGTGCGCATTTCTGCTTTCTGTCATTGTTAATACACCTGAATTTAAAGAGTGGAAAAGGTCGTACATCTTGTTTTTGTTTAATCCACTTTGTAGGTGTAACCGACAGGTGTAACCGACTTTACATATAGTCACCGTCTTTTTCATGTTCTTTCCTGGACTTGATTTAGTAGCTCAGTATTTATCTACTGCTTCAACAGAGCATATCAGAGAGCGACCTTTCATTACCGTCTCCTACAGCCTGTTGACAGTCAAGCTCTCAAAGTCAAGGCTGACTTACATTAGATGGGCATTTCAGCATGGCTGCCACGTCTCCTGGAGCCCGCAGACATACACTAATTACACCAAACTGCCCTTTCAGTTTGACTTCCCTCAAACAGATATCTCCGAGTAAATGGCTTTTTTTTCCTCTCTCTCCCGTTTTTGCATTCAATAAAAGGACGTCTTTTGAAAAACATGAGGGAAGAAAATAGCAGCAAACAAAGCTCCTCAAACTACCCCAGTGTAGACAGTAACCCGTTTGTCAGTAGATGCCTATCTCTGGAGAATTAGCCTGCTGCCAACACGAGGTGTTAGTTTTGATTTCAGATAAAACAAGGAAATCTTATTCTAAAAAGGGAGCAGCAACCCTTTACCCTCATCGTTCTCTGAAAGCAAGCAAAACAGAAACAGTCTGATTAATATGCAGAATGCCAAAAACAGGACATGACATCTGAGCTTTGAAAAATAAAAAAGTAATCCTGTTTGTGGCCAGGTGTCCTAAAGCTATCTATTCAAAACAAATACATCGTGACAGACTAAACTGATAGTAAATAGCTACTGCATCCAGACTAAAATATATGTGACATCAACCCTTAGGTCTTAAATTTTATACAAAAATAAATACATATTTGTTCAGTGAAAGGAGCTGAATTTGCTTCAGACCTTCCTCAGACCGGATTGAGTTCTCTTTCATGCCAGATGATTGTTTGTTTTCTCCTTTCTATTTATTCAAGAAGAATATCTCTATTGCAAGCATTACTAAAGGACAATTAGCCTCAATAACAATTCATAAAGAAGCTGAGAAAGCTTGGTGGGGATGGTAGATTTAAGTAGCACAGTCCTTCGCCCTCTCCTTCAAGCCCCTGATTTGATTTATAGTCCATGTCTTTGCCAGTGTCCAGTCAGACTTAATCGAATCCAAAAAGGTTGACCGGTGAGCCGTCAAGGCACCCTGGCTTTTTCAATCATTTGCAATATTATATGGTTTGTGTGCTTTGGTGGTGATTTGGGTACAGGACAATGATTGTACTTGAATATGACAAGGCAAGGAAGGGTAAATAAGGCCTCATCACGGAGAGAAAACTATCCCTTTATAAAGATGAGCAACAAATAAGACACGCAGCAGCGATGGTAGCCAGAGGCAGGCAGAGGGATGAAAGAAAAGACAAAAAAGGATGAGGAAGTGTGAGAAGCAGAGGTGAAAGAGAAATCTGAGATATGGGATTTATTCTCTCAGTTGATCATGATGATGAACCGTGATCTTTCCCAAAAAACTTTTGTAGATGTTTATTTTCTCTTTATCATTATTCAGATGTTACTGACATGTTTTTTTTTATTCAGTCAGATGATGCTAGATTGCCTTGAGCATAAAACTATTTTCTGTTGGAAGGAATGTACAAGCCCATATTTTCTAGAAATGCTGAAGAAAATGTTTTATTGCCTCAGATCAAACATCTTTTTTTCAGGTTTTCATATTCAGAAAAGTATACTAACTTTCTGAAGAGATACATCCAGTAATCCTCCTCTGCATAGCTAGATCATACACTCATCACAATATGTGGAAAAATATACAGATGACTGGCATCGGGCAGCTTTAGGAATGGAAAGTTTTTGATGATATGCATAAATGAGCATATTTCATCAGAAATACTGCAACACAAACTGTCAACTCTGTCTTTTCAGAGTTTCAAGCTTAAATCGGTTATTGTTGTTTTTTTCTATAAAGGTTTGAAATCCTTAATAAGGTCTGGTAGAGGAGTGATGGGTATCTCGACTGGTCAAGCCAGTGTAAAATCTGCAGAGATCTGTAGGTCTTTGTTGCAGTAAGCTCAGCTGACCCTGACTTGACCTCTCTATACCGTCCTCTTGAGGAAGTTTGTAAATAAAGACTAGTTGTGGAAGCAAAAAACAAAAGTAAATATTAAAAAAAGTGTACAAAGGCTGTGGTTCATAGTTAATCTTTGAAATTATGTAAACTTTTTCCTTTTTCTAATGTGAATCATTCCTGTTCATCAGTGGGAAATTATAATTATACACTTTCTCTCTCAGATCGAGCAAAGCAATGTCTCTCTCCCAATTATTACCCATAGTGAAACTCTTTCTTAAGTCGTGTAAGTGTATCAATTAATTGAGAGCTCGTCAAACGAAGAAAATAAAAATAAATTTCACTCTCAGAAAATCCGACAAACCCTGTCTTTAACCTTGAAGTGCATTTGTGCTGCTTGGATGGCCATCTTTCTATTTTCCTCCAGGGACACTCATGGACAGAGAGCACTTTTCATTCACACCGGAGCAACTGCTTGATAAAATTGAAAAGGAGAGGAAATATCAATTTTGTACCCTCTTCTTGGCAGAAGTAAAAAGGTAAACAGTTGAACTGATTTCAAGAAATCATTATTTGTGTTCCGGGACACTCGCCACATCTTTAGTCGGCCAGAGATGGAAACTGCTTATAGTCAAAAAAGGTGGGTTGGCAAGAGTGCACACAAAATACACATAGAGGAAAAAAAAGAAACACACGCCTACATAATAGGGGCTGAATCAAAGACGGAGAGGGGAGGTGAAAGTTAAAGGTGTTGGGAAATTAGGTTAAGCAGGGTGAAACAAGCAGGTTTGACTGACTTTCCATGGCTCCATGAGCTGATCTGCGCTGATATCCTCTGTGAAGCCTCATCAGCCGCTCAGCAGGATGTCTCAGAGGAAAAGGAGTTTTACGTTTGGAGCTTATGGAGGGTAAGATAATACAGGCCTAATCTGTGTAATGGCCATTTGATTTGGCACGTTTTACCATTTGCTTCGCTGTACAACGACACTAGTGTGTGAGACAATAGAGGACCTGTAGTGTCTGATTGCCATCTCAGGAGAACTGAGGGGAAGGTGTAAGACGGCTGCTGAGGGAACCGTTCTGCACCTGCTCAGCAACCGCAGAGTCAGATAACAAGGTCATTCACAGGCAGCAACGGGTCCCTCTAATTAACAGCTTTAACCATTCATAGCGAAATACTATCCTAAACTAATTACATGAGTTTTATTTATGTGCAAATCCAACAAAGGGTGATTTGAGAGGGATTCTTCAGATACCTCGTGAGGAAGGCAGTTTGTTTCTCAATCACTGTGACCAGTACAGATTTTTTTTAAGTACTGAACAGACTTGGCTGCTTTCATGAATAATAAAATGTCTTGTTGTAAATTTAAGCAATAAATTGGCAGTTTTAACGGCTTTTCCACTGGATGTTTTTGAACTTGTAGATTAAATCAATTCTATTTAACAAATAGGAGCTTATGGAGGGTAAGCTCCTATTTGTTAGGAGCTTACCCTCCTAACAAACATGATGACAAAGGGGGTTTGAAGTGTTCAATTTGTGACATTTAACACAGAAAAGATGGCCATCAAAGTTGAGTTACTCTCTCAATAACTCAAGAGACGAGTAGCTTGGTTTCTAAGCAGTGTAAAAGAATTGATATGGTATTAAATGTACTATTGCTGATGCTGGGTAAAACAAATTAGTTCTTCTAGGCTGTGAAGAGAACACATGTGAGAATCAGTTTGATGTTTTTGGAGCAGAGGCCAAGTTGAAAGTTTTCCTAATTCTGCAGGCCTAAGAAAAGCAGAAATGTATTTTAGGGATTGGAAACAAAACCTTTGAGGACATAATTTCTCTCCACTAAAACCTCCAGAATCCGTAGCTCTGAATGTAAAATATACTTTAATGTTGGAATTATTATTAGATCTTAAAGATGCAAAGTCTTCTTTTCACTCATATATTTTCAGACCTATAAAATAAATTACTTTTGGTAGAAAAAAAACAAATTGGTATTGGTATTAGTATTATTTTTACCAGGTTTTCAGGCTTATTTCTTAGCTGGATTGCAGCTAAATGACTGAATATTTACATGGGTCCAGTTTTATTTTGAAGATGTTGTCCTCCCTTCCCTCTCCTTGTCTGTCTCACCTTTGCAGTTCCCTGCGGTAAAGTCGGCATTCTAAGCAGTCAGGACGAGCTTTGTTAACCATGTCATGTGATCAGACCATAACATTTGTATTCCTCCTAGAAAATGAAAGTGGGTTAGTGCAGTGCATTCTGGGACTAATAGCTTGCGTACAAGTCTTACTCTTCCTAGTATATAGTTCAGTTCCAACAAAAGAAGCTAATAAGGTCCAATACCGGAGGCAACACTGAATGAACTGAATGCTCACAAACCTTAATAATGCTGAAAGAAAATTGGCAGAATTTTTTAAATTAAAAACATGAGATGCTGTAATTTGTTTTAGATTTTCTGCAATTATATAAAATTCATTGTTTTACAGTATTTGGAGCTTTTTTTTTATCTCACCAATTAGAATTTTCTTTAAAGTTTTCAATCTTCAGTTTTTATAAAGCTGCCGATTCTGATTTTAGATTATTCAAATTCCTCTTTAAGAGATATAATGTAGGAGGCTATACGGACGACCTTTATGATGTTTTTATTGACCTTTATGCAATGAGGACATTAATTATTAGTGGCAGACGAGACGTCATATCCTATGTATGTGTGTGGCAGACGAGCAGCCACCGTACAACAGAGGTTCAGCATCAGAGTTGACATTTGGCTTGATTGTCTTATCTTTGGGTTTGGATCCTATCCTTAACTCAGAGATTTCCGAAGATCTTCTAGCAGTTTTAAATCCAGAATGCTCCAAGAAAGGCAGGTTGAAAGCTCTCAAATATAAATCAAGGCAAGTTTGGTTTAATATGTTCATCCCTCCTTAAGTTTTGCCTTGATATGAGATAAAAAAACAAACAAAACTATATTTCCTTTAAACATTTACATCTCTTTTTTCTGGCTTCATTTTTAAACACTTTATTGATAGACTACAGTTTATTTTGCGTTTTCCTCTTGCAGTAACAGCTTCCACACTAAAGGATATTTCCATTGAGACCTGAGTTGAAAATATCTTGTGACAGCATCAATGCAGCAGATAGCCAGATCATTTAATTGTAAGCAACTGTTAGGTACAAATGAGCTTGTTTATAGTAAGAAAAAAACACAAAAACACTTTTTCTACTTTGCATTTTAATACAGCTTGGTGATTTATTTTTGCTTCCACTTTGAAGAGAATTTTTCCTTGCTGCTTAAAGCCTAGTTGCTGAAAATGAGTCCCTGTGAGGAAATAATTGCTTAATGAATAACTGGAAAATAATTGTCAAAGAGAAATGAATTGAGCTCAGGCTTGACGCTTCAGACTTGTGACACTGTCTTTGGAGATGTTATTTGGTGGCAGGATAATTTCCGTGTGAAATTGAATTCTAATTGCTGTTGGAAGACGAAGTTGTTGGAGCCAGGAGAACGGATGTACAAAACAGCAACTGAAAATTGCATCCTTTATCTGCCAGTTCTGTTGTTGATAGAAGCCACTGGACAACAAACAAAGAAATGGATGGACACGTTTCAATTCAGTTGTGGATTTTAATTAATTTATACAGTACAGACAAATTTAAAACTTATTAACCCAACTTATTCATCCTAAAAACGTGTCTAGCTGTTGAGTGGATGGAGAGTTGATTAATTCAGAGTCTCCTTAAAGATTGTACAAGGTTTTTGTTTGTTTCCATCAATGTTCAGATGAGCTCCTGCTAGATATTCAAAGCTGGAAATGTGGTCATTTCCAGCTTTGATGGAGAGATATTTCCTTTATAGAAATATCTCTCCATCATCACAATTGCGCTTACTTTCAGCCTCAAGGCTGTCGAAAATCTGTGTGTAGAGATGATGAGCTCCTACTGTTCTATATGGGTAATTTATCTGACTGAAGTTTGATTATATCTGCAGGCAAAGGTGCTTTATTACTCAGAAATATATCCATCTGCAGAATTCTTGTTGCATCATGCTGTTATGCTAAAATAATTTAGCTTTCTTTTTTGCTTCAGTTTTTTCCTTATTTAGCGCCAGGTTTATAACGTATTGGGACTTTTCCCACAGGTTTTCTCCTCATATTGTCCCATCTCTGTCCATTACAGTTCGTGCAAATAGAAGATACTTAAACTACAATAACTTTACCTGGTGAAACTTGGTAAATTTGGTAAACTTTCCTTGCTGACTATTTCAGCAAGGAAAAACTAGGCAGTTGCACAAGATGAACTTAATAAATGGAGAATAATGGCAAACTTTGTATCAAGGATTTTAAATATTTAATATAACAAGATATTTTAAGGAATTGGTGCAGCACTAAGAAACAAAATGCTCAACAGGTAGGTGCACTGTTCTTAGCTGTGCTCCACATGCATACTTATGACCACATAGCTCAGTTTTTATCTGGAATTTTGATTATGTACATAACCAGGGGAAAAAAGTCACCCTTCCAATAGGATAATGATCCCAACGATGTTTCTAACTGGTTTTAAATGGGTAAAGCAGACTTTCATTACATTAGACATCTGGAAGAGCCCAATGAAAATTCATGGGCTGTGATTGAAAGTCAAGTCTGTGCCAAGAAACCAATCAATTTAAATGAACTCTACAGTTTCTGATAAGGGGGAATAAATAACCACACAGTGTCGTGTCAAAGGTTTGTTGATGTCTACAAAAAAATGTGTGGTTTCTGCAATGTTTGTTAACCAATATTAGTGGCGTTGTACATATTTGTTTGTGCTTGTAATTTTAATCTTTTGTAGATTAAAAAAAGACAGTTTTTAAAAGGCTTTGTAACGGTGAGTCAGCTTTTAGCCTCCAGACAAAAGGAAGAGTTCCTCCATGTGAGATCATAAGCTGTACACATATCTCACTGCTCTATTACAGTTACCCTTGCAGGTGTTGCTACCACCTTATGATTGTGTTGAGGAGCTTGGTGTGATAGTGATGATCCATGTTTTCTATTCTGTTTTTTTAGTATATCACTGTTTTCCCAAGATGACCTGCATTTTTTTCTTGACTTTTATGTTTAGGTTTTGACCTAAGCAATAAATTGAAACATAAGTAAAGTAACAAAATTTCAAAGATGAACAGTTTTTAAATCGTCTCTGTTTCTGATTGCTTCTGAGGCAAACCCACCTGGCAGTTCTCGGAAGCCGTATAATTACTAAAGGAGATCAGGTGCAGAACTGGACATATTGGAGAGAACAGAAGTTGCTCATTTCTGCTTTGGGCAGCTCTTTTTGTTAGGCTTAAAAAACTCAGGGACATACTGGAAGTGGCCAAGATAACAGCTGGGTCTAAAATTATTTCAGAAAGGTTTTCTGTTGCTTCACTCTTATCTTCTTTATTAAAGGACATACAGAGAAAAAAGAAGATAATGGAGTCATGAATTTTCTTTCCAGGTTATGTATATAACCAGATAAGATTCTCTGTGCTTACCATTACAGAAGTTCAACATCTACCTTTGGGTTACTTTACTCTCTTTTTATAAAGTAAATACATTCTACAGATATAATCTAAGACCTTGGTCAAAATATATCCCAAGGATCCTGTTTGTGGATTTATCTAAAGGACTAAGAGTTTCCAAGACAAGAGAATTTGTCTTGTTTGGAGCAAACAAAGATTTTAGTCTTTTCATGTGTCATAGAAGAAAGTTATCAGTCATCCAGCTTTTTTTCATGAAGCAACCTAAAAACTTGGTGGAGCTTAATTCTACATTGTCTTCATTGCAGTGAAAAGGAAATGTACATCAAAATGTGCCCAAAAGTCATGGTAGACATTGAAAGTGATAGAAGTCCCAATAGTGAAACTGGAGGTACTCCATAATGGAGTGAGCAACCTGTAATTTGGCAGAGATTCAAAATAGGATTAGTCAAATAAATGTGAAGTAAACCATTTCAAAGCAGATCCCAAATGACTAATCAGTTGTCTGTTGGTTATGAACCAAAAGTTGACTTTACCAAAGATGAAGGATTAATCCACCATAATTACAACAGCACAATTTTTTGTCACACTATCAAAATCTCATCTGAGATGCAATGTCAGAGGTATAAGATTTAATGAAACCTGATAACTATAATTTATCAGGCAACATCTATGAGTAAGAATTTGTTTTGAACTTTCTTCCTAGAGATGTGTGCGATCGGAGCAGCGTGATTTCAGTTGACTAGAGATGGCTGAACCTGCTATATTTAAGAAATCTCCTGGAGGGCTGGAGTCATTTCTGCAGACTGTTTTGAATTTTCAGACACATTTCTTGTGGCACTAATAAATGTCATCTCACCAACACCTTTTGCACTACAGCCCAATATCATTGCTCTCTCCATTGATGTTTACTTTAGTCACTTAGCATTTGATGTGCTCAGCCCAGATCACCCTACGATGTCAAGTGGAATAAAATTACATTCGTGCTCTATCAGCAGAGACTGTGAGTGTAACAGAAAGGCGTTTTATGTCTTTTTCAGTGTTGTGTCAGACATCAAACATTTTTTTTCCTTTTTTGTCCAAGCTGAGTTTCCACTTTAATTTGAAAGTGTGACAAATAAGCACCTGGAGATTTTTTTCTAGAATTCTAAGAATTGCACATAAAAAAATACATCTTATGGTTTTTCTAAATTACACATTATAATTGAATGGATTTGATCACTGGAAGATTTCTCTTTACTACTGTAAAAGAAGCAAGTTTGTAGAAAGCAAACCAAACATGCAGAAAGATACACAACTTGTTGCTAAATAGTTTGTAATTTTGTGTTTTCTATTAAAACATCTTTTTATGTATTGGAATTAAAATTTAGGATCATACCTCAATCTTCAGAACATTTTGTGATGCTGTAAGTAATTAACAATAATTAAATATTCAAATGACAATAAGAAGAAGTTTTTTTTTTCTTTTGAACTGTTAAACTAGTTAGAACAGAACAAAATGTTAAAAGATCAAATGTGATTTTATTTCACAGTTTCTTAAATGATTCTGATTGTTTGCATTTGAACTTCTTCTTTTTAATGACAATACAAATAACTTACCTGACAACAACCCATCAGGCCCAGGAGCTGCCATGACAACAACAATTTGGAGTTTCCTCTGTAGAAGTCAATTGTCTCATTTTGCTCAACTTTTGCATAAACAAAAAGGATCGGAAACAACAATCCAACAGGTGGGGCATAACATGTGGTGGCTCCCACTAAGTTGTAACTGAAATTTAGTGAAAAACCAACAAATACACTGGGGATATTGCAGAAGGAAAGCACAGCAGTAGGCCAAGGACAATGTCACAGCAACAGAAACACAAAGACAGAAAGCAAGCAGCCCTGAAAACAGAAAATGCACAACAAAAGAAAGAAAACACAGGGCTGAACCAGAAGGCAGCCTTAAATTTAAGCAGTTCCAACCAAATCTGTAAAGATGACTGGCTGAAGAAAACACATTACTGATTTCTAGTTAAAGAGCATCTATGCAACAGCAGTTGATTAAATATTTTGCTTTCCTTCCACAAGCTTCATATAGTTTACTGCAATTTTGACCTGTTCCTTCTGGAAGAAGTAAGTTTGTCATGGTGACTCTGCTTACACACATACAAACCTGTTCAGCTCTGCCCTCTTATCATCTATGGTATTTAGGTTATGACATTGTGATGGCCACTTCAAAACATTTGCTCTGAGGCCTTTAAGCCCTCTAGCAGAACGCTTAAGGACATGGTACCTTGGAAAGCCCGTTTTCACTTAGGTTTTACCTTCCTTGCTTTCCCCATTCTTCCCCCTAAATGTAAAAGAAATGTTTAATCAGACTAAATGATATGTATTTGATACCAAAAGCTTTTGTCTGAAGGCATTTTCAAATTGTAATCTGACTTTTTATGTTTCTTTTGGAGTGATAGCTTCTCCCTCACTGTCGAGCCTTTCAGCCTTGCTGTTTTAATATGGAAAATTACACTTTCTTATGAGATTCTGTCACCATCTTCACAAGATCTTTTGTTTATTTCTGGAGCCGATACTCATTTCATATTGAAGCACATTCATCTCTGGGACTCATTTCTTTCCTCAATGGTAGAATGACTGGACATCCATGTGGTGTTTATATGTCACCTTCAAGCAGGAAATTATAGCCTAGGATAAATAAGATTTTTGTTCCCTTTCTGATATCTTGCCTTATTTCTTTTTCCTACAATACTATACAAACATGATTGTTGTTGCTCCCTTGCAGCTCTTATTAGATCAAGATTATATAATTTGTATGTACTCATCTATGTGCATATTTTTAAAAGCATAAAATTTAGACATTTTTCATATGCAATTTCTAATGTCTTCTCAGCACCAGCCTTCCCCCCACAGGGTTTGCTTACCACTTTTCTTAGATTTCATTCTAGTTTAAATATTCTGTAAAGTTTTCTGGCTACAAAAAATGCAATGTCGCTGAGGGAATTGTATTTTGCTTCAATCTCTGTAAATGTTTAAATTGGAAAAGCTTGCTAGTGTGGTTGAAAAACTGACACAAAAAACATTTCATCCATTTTGACAGAACAGAGCAGATATATTTTTTTCTATCGACTGCTTGATACTAGAGATAGAGAATAGAAAAATGTGGCAATGTACCACATCAGTGCATTGCAGTTCAAATCAAAAGCAATACAAGTAAAGTTAATGTATTTTCATGACTTTCCTTTCTAATTAAAACTTTTGGAAACACTTGTTTGTCAATGCAATTAGTTGCAAAATTTAGTTTGTTACGGTTCATGATGTGTCACATTTTAGAAGTGTCATGTCATCCATTAGTAGAGGGAGGTGTGGTTGTTTATTCTGTGGCCTATTTCTCATTCCTGATTGTTAACATCAAAACAGAGTGCTGTCTGTGTCAGCAGGGGGGACAAACAGCACACCTAATGCTGACTGGCAGACTAATATTTCCACTGATAACAAGGTGCAACAAACAGTAAAAAAAAAAAAAAAAATAACCATCAGCAGGTCCTGACATGGCTGTTTTCAAATCAAATAGATATTAGTCAGTTAGAAAACTGGGTTAAGGTTGATACAACAGTGTTTGAAAAGCACTTACAAGTTCAATAAAGTAACATTTCACTTGAGACACACTGGGATTCTACCATTTCATTATCTAAGACTTTACATAATGCATGTAATACATCTAATATTATCAAACTAATCATATAAAATGTGCAAATTTTAACATCAAACATCTAAATATGTAAAACCTTTAGAATTTCCCATAATTTAATGACTGGACCATGGAAGACTGTAAGCAACACAAGCTTGATTTTATTTTACTTTACAGTCTGGCAAAGCATAAACTCAAACTTAAAACTACAAGCTTCAATAATTCAATATTTTTTTCCTCTGGTCCAACATGCTTTGAGACACGTTCGCATACCTGATTCAAATGAACTTATTACTTAAAACAGGTGTAACACGTTCTGTGGAAGCAGTGTGTGATAAGAACCAGAGTGAGAAAGCAATGAAGTGAGATCCATTCCAGCTTAGGGTTAAAGTAGAAATTTGTTATGTGTTGCAGTGAAATTAAAGTTCTGAATATGTGAACTGCTCCATTTGAAATGGACCACAATCTGTGTGTTTGTTGATATTGGAAATGGTTGATTACATTCTGGCCACATTCCAACAGTTGAGTAGCTTTTCCTAGTCAACTTGAGCTGAATTATTTCAGAGGAAAAAATGTATACTGATATTGTAAAGAGTAAACATTAAGGCTTGACGTGTATTGCTCCCTACAGTGTCACTTTATATAATAGATTTTTCTTATTTAATCAAATTGGTAAAATAAATGTTTTAATATTCCAATTTATTGAGCTGCTTTCATTTGCCTGTTTTGGCAGAGATGTGTCAATGCCGAAACATTTGTGGCATATTCTCAGCCTAATACAATCAGACAAAAGGAGGATTTTTGCTTGCTTTTTCTAATTGTCATTATTTATGTGACACATAGCAGTGAATACTTGATGTGTATTTTTAAAGTACAGCTGAACTCCTGAAATGGAAAAACTGGCAGCTACCCTCATTTAGTTCACTTTATAGTGAATACAATGTGACAAACACATATGATGCCAGCAGAAACGGGTGAAAACAAAGCAGCAGGGAAAAGCTGTTTTAAATTAAACACTCCTGATGGTGTCTGACAGATGCTCCCAGTTGGGCTGATTAGACCTGCCCATCAGGACTGGAAAGGTAGCACAAATTGTTCAAGAAAGCAACCAACACCTTTCTATACAAGTTCAGCTAAGTAACAGTTTATTCAAGGAATTTAGCCTAAGTAGTTCTAATACAGA
The DNA here is from genome assembly GCA_903067075.1 of Micropoecilia bifurca. NCBI lineage: Eukaryota > Metazoa > Chordata > Actinopteri > Cyprinodontiformes > Poeciliidae > Micropoecilia > Micropoecilia bifurca. Next base: position 66,580 of record CAEGAF010019300.1, on the reverse strand, counting down.
GGTGTCTAAAGACAGTTCTTAACGGCTCACATCCTGCAGGTTTTAGTTTCTTCCCTGGATCATCACACCTGAATCAAATGATAGTTTGCTAGCCCATTATGACATGCTGAGGACCATTTCTGTCAGCTGTTTTGGTGCATAAGTATATGTAAAATGGCAAGAGACTGCTCCAGTCAAAGATATTAATTATTTCTGTCAGCAGGCACATTTACTATACATGTTTGAGCTAATTTTTGTCCTCCAGGCAACATAATGTCACAGAAAGTGTGTTTTTGTTTGACAGTGATTTTAAAAACACTTTTTTTTCTTAAGACTATTATGAGCAAAGGAGAAACATCTGCAGGTGTTCTGGGTGGCAGGATTTGCTCCGTGCACATGTCGTAAAATCTGTAATGGATAAAGGGGGGAGACAGGAGCAAACCTTACAGAATCTGTTTCTGGTGCTCAGAAATATAATCTTTGGGGAATAAATCTTGGGGATTTCTCAAGTAAAACAAATGCAACAGTAAAATGTGGAAATGAGATGCTGGAGACGCATCTCTTCTGTGTGTGATGTAACCAGTCAGCAGTCACAGAAATGACTTCCCAATGAGCTTTTTGGAAGGTGAATTTCAGAAAGCAGTATTGCTGTTTCAAAAATAATTCTCAAAATATTCCTAGCTAACATCAATGATTGGTATCCTGCTAAGAATGTGTCACATTTTTTTTAGAGATTGTTATTTAGGAAGCAAACAAAAGCAGGCTTATGTGCACAAGACTAAAATAAGAAAGTCAGATGGAGAGTTGCGCTAATTATCTGGATGGTATTTTCATTTGACTACTTTGTCAATAAATGGCTTGAATACCTTTGTGAGTGTCGACTTTGCATGAGGTTTGTAATGATTTGAATTGTTACCCCTGGGATGACAGTGGCAGTGATTATTTGTAGATTAATTATCCACAGCCAGTGTGTGTTTTTGTCCAGCTTTAAAGATCAGTTCTACCAGAGGAGCCATTATTGTAAGACAGAGACATCCCTCCAAAAGACAGACCTGTTGAGCAAGTGTGGTGGAGGAAACATACTCTGGTATCCTCTTATATTGACTTTATTTCTTGTTTTGAATTTTAATATTTCTTTTATTCACTGCACATCAGTTTATCTCACAACCTAACAATGTTGCATAATTTCTGTAATGAATTCCTCCATATCTCTCAGATTATTTGAGATGTAGATTACATTTTTATGCATGCTCTACTTTTATTTTCTAATCTTGATGATATTTCGATTAAAACTGCTGCGTTTCCTTCCATTTAATCATATCTACACTCCGACAGTCTGCCTCCCTGCAGCTGCCAGGCACCACTTACCGTGTTTGAAACAGTCCCACTCTGGCTCTGCTGAGCCTGTATCTGGCAGGCAGAGGCGTGGTGGAGAGAGGAAATAGGATATATGAAGAGCGTATTCCTCTGGCTTCGTGTCACGTTCCTAGTGTACAACATGTATTGCAATCTACTGGTAAAAAAATATATATATACTGGCTTTAAAATCATCATGATTTATACAAAATTGTGTGGGGCAAGAATGAGTCCTTATGTTCAAATGCTCAGATTTGATTGATATTTACAGAAAGCTTTGTTTTTTAGTGCTTTTGCTCTATTGCACTTGAGTTTTCCTACAGAATGTGAAATACAACTAGGAGGTATTTAATTATAAGTGAAATTTAAAATGTCTTTCTTTCTGTCTAGAGTTGACAAGAGCTTCTCCAGGACTAGAACCACATGGTGAGTCATCTCTCTTTAAAACTAACGCATAACACAATTGGGTTTTATGCTTCAGTAGCTGCAAATGTTTTCTTGCAATGTTGTATTTTTATCAATGTCATCTATTTTTATGTGGCCATCTTAAAATTAGATGAAGTCATCACAAATTTTACATCGATGCTGCATCCTGCTTTATTTTGTCCTGGTCACCTTGATGTTGCTTACTTCTCGCTTCACTGTACCAAAGCAAAATAAAATCTCTATTTAATTAGTATTTTAATTGTGATGTCTCGTGATGTAACCAGAGGGAAAAAACATAATATCATCCTATTTTTTTCCCTATCCTGAGATAGAAGTGCTTAATTTAGTTTCAAATGAGCTGTTGTTTTACTTACAGGAACCAACCTGTATCACTGCACTGGCATTCCCAACGTGTTTGAAAATCTTGGCACAAAATTCTGTTGCCTTGACCAGAGATTGTCCTGAGACTTAAAGGCTGTTTGGACTAAAGCAGGTTTTTCGGAGGCTTGGTTGGTTCCCCTACAGTGGATGCAGACAAGGTCCTTTTGAACACAGCAAGAAAGTGATACTTAGCACACATACAGCAATGTCTGGTGGAAAAGGAAGCCAAAATTAGCCAGAATACTTCACATAAGAAAGTCTTTTAACAGATACCAGCAGGTCATTGACTAAAATTATTTTAACCAGATTCCGACTTGAGGCTTGTGTGGGTCTAGCTCATAAATGTAATCCTTGGCTGGCTATATAATGTATTATGGAGAACTGCCATTTATTTAAAAAATCATGACGTTGTCAGAAATTCATTGTAAGCTCCGTTGTGATACAAGCAGCTTGACAGGATCATTAATACCCTTCCAATTAATCAGGAACGAATTCAAGATCCAGCTGACAGTCTTACATAGAGATTTTGAAGGGACCATAGGAAAGGCATTTCTTGTGGACAAAAAGTAAAATTTGAAATGTTCATTTGCACAACAAAATGCAAAAGTTTTTATTGCTTATTAAATAACTGTTATAGGCTGTAATTAAAAGTGAGGTCAGGCTCCTGGAAACACTTTCTTTTGCTGTACTGACTGCAAAAGAAAGTTCCAGTTGTCTGATGGTTTTATCTCAGAAGACTGAGATGTCTACTTCTCGGTTATCTAAGAAGCGACTGACTTATCTAAATTCATATTTTTTTGGATTTTTGATTAGCTAAGAATTTACTGAGGAAGTTTCTGAGCAAAAATAAAACAAAGTGATGTCCATTGTCACTGTTTAGCAAAAGGAGCACAGGATTTAGACTTTAAGTTGTCCAGCTACTATATGCTCTGTCATTTCCTTTAGGGATAAGACATCTAATTGTAATCTAAAATAGGCTTTGTTGCAAAGATCACTTGATTTCCTAGGTGTAGCTACTACAAAAGTGGATAAGAACGTTTTACATTTTTTATTGTAAGATCTTAAAACTACGACCCTTTTATCTCAAGAAGACTTTTTTGGGTAGGTAATGAAATTTCCACTTGAGCAAAAATGAATTTATGTTTGAAAAACTTTGTACTCTGATGACTTGACCTTTTTGCAATGTATTAGAAAAAGGAGAGAAGAGGAGCTAGTAATATTCCTTACACAGCAGGTATTCTACCAGCATAGAAAGCCTGTGCAGGTGCAGAAACAGATGGATGGAGACAGGGAGCAGAGGAATGTGTGTGATGCCAGCTGGTCATGTAAATTACAAACCTCTGAAATCTCAATCTTCACTTGAATTCACAGCACTGGATTAATCCAATGCTATTTATATTCTTTTGCACTGTTAGCATGGGAAATTCAACTGATGTTTAATATGTCATTTCTAAAAGTGTCATTAAACATATTTTATGAAAACGTGCCATTTGGATGTAAATTGCCATCATCATAAACAACTGTGGATGTCATCATATCGTTTCAGGGACGTCCAAGAACTTTCTGTCAGCAGTCGACAACATAAATGTCCAATACAGAAATTACTCAAATTGTCATCCACATAGTGTGCACTGTCTGACAAAGGAAGAAAGTGTTTGATTTTACCAAATGTTGCAGAAAAGGGAATAACTCAGGTCAGTTCAAATCTTCAAATCTTCATAAATGACCTTATGTTCAATATTACAGAGTTCTACAAAACTATTCACGCTTTACAACCTGTTTTTATTTTACATTTTGACACATTGTAGTCATAGATCTTGGGAAATTTTGAGATTTTATGTAATAGACAAATAATTGGATTTCAAAATCTGAATATGGGTGTGCGCATTTGAATTTGATATCCCTAAATACAATGCAAGTGATAGTTGAAGGGCAGCAGGGAGCCACAGCTCAGGTGACTGAATCTGTTGACAGGACACAAAGTTGTGCAGTTTGCTACAGTGACCTCTAGCAAACTGCTAATGGCAAGAAGAAGCTACTGTTCCAAAAAGCCATAAGAACATGGACTGTTAAGATGTATTTTTTTTAATGTTGCTGTTTTTCAGGACTAAATTGAATGAGCAGTGAGTATCAAGGGTCTCCTTTTGTATCATTTCAACATTGCTTACTGTTTTGTAAATCAAAGTAATATGTAATTTGATATGTAATTTGCTTTAAATATAATTAAGTTTTGTACAAATGAGGCATATATCAAAACAGCTATCATACGAGTAGCTAAATGTTTTTTTTGAAGGTATGCTTACCCATATGTAGATCAGTTGGGTGGTTTAAACACCATCTCCTCTAATGTCTTACCAACTGTTGAACATTTGTTAGCTCCCACACACACTGATAAAATCAAACTCATAAGCTGAACTGTCTACAGCTCATACTTGAGATAGATGCGATGCATTTCTCTAGCTTATTGTTACTTGGCAGGATGTAAAGCACAGTAGACTACTGAAGGATTTTTGCCTATTTGTTTACAAGTCTGTCGTGTAGCTTGCCAGCAGCTGGGAAGTTATGCTTTGTTGATGTTATACATCAAATGGGCCATAAAATTAGACAAAAATGGACTCCTAATGAGTTTGAAAAGGACAATGGGAGGGCTTATTGGAAAGAGGAAATTGGAGATTTAAGAATGATTCATGTTCATCGGGAGAATACACCCTCGCACACTAGCTGAATTTTATTATGAGGATTTGGGTTCCCCCATATTTCAAACAGGTCTGCAGCAGATGTTAACAGTATCTCAGAGCTGGGGTTGTGCCATTGCTATCAATCCACACCACAGATTGTAATCATTGCAGATTATAATCACTGAGTCATGATGCCAGTCGTGTATTGCAGCAGTTGTAGGCTGCATCGAAATAAAAAAAAGGGCGAGCCAAACCAAGGCTCCCGGAGTTTAATTGTTTTCTTTTTAGAACGTAATTTATCTTCAGTTCAGAGCAACTCCTTTAGCTACAGCTCTCTGGAAAAAAAAGAAGTTGTTTTTGTTTTGGATTGCTCCAAAACAAAACAGTTACTTTTTTTTATCATCTCATATCTATTGAGCTATGGACATCATCACATGGGTGAGATTTATGGTAGCAGCTTCACACCACAGACTGTCATTAAAAGTTGCTTTGCTGAATGCAACAACTTCAGTGAGTGTAATGCTAAGTGTTGTTCAGTGTTTTTAAGCACAGCCTTAACTCCCTCCATCGCCGTGTTGGAGCATTTGGTTTGTGCTGATGTAACTTCAGCTCCCCTGACTCATTTGATTAAAGAGATGCTGTTTGTAAAAGGTGAGAAAACACATCTTTGACTGTGTTAAACTGCTCACAGCACAGTGCTGCCAATTAAAAGGTAATTGCCTTAATTTCTTCCACTAACAAGGCAGCTTATCTTTCTAACTCTTAAGCTGCTGCTGGATAAAGACCTTGACATTTATGCAAGATTCTCTCCATTAAGACATTAGCATGAGAGAGAACAAGCATAATCGTAATGTATTATGGCTAAAGATACTGTCAGAGAGTTAGAGATCATCTAATTTTATCGGTTTAGATCAGTGTTTCCCAACCCTGGTCCTCAAGCCACACTCCTCCCTGGTCCTCAAGCCCTCCATGTTTTAGAAATGTCCCCTGCTTTCTTGCACAGAATACAGCTGATTGCAATTCAGCAAAATCCTGCTAATTGAAATCACTTGTGCCAAAGCAAGAAAACACCTAAAACATGCAGGGCTTTGTGCCTTGAGGACCAGGGTTGGGAAACACTGGCTTAGATTGACAGGGACGTTCACCTCCAAGAGGCTCCGTTTTAGGCTTTGGTGAGGTGCTCAGCTGGAAGTTGCATCTGTTGCTTTGCAGCCAGGGACACAAGCCTGAGCCAGGATTTTCACAGACTTGAGAACCTGAGTGTTAATGAAGTGGTCCTCTGCCTTTTTAAAGGAGAGAGAGTTAGCTGGAGAGGCATCTAATTAGGCATGTGTGCTACTTCGAACGGCTGTTAATGATCATTTCCATCTTAATGGAGGGGAGTCAGTGTCGTGAGTAGAAAGTAAATGGATAAACCGGAGCCACCTGTTGCTTAGTGGATGGGCCAGATATTCATGTGTGAGGTTTCTTGGCTTTGGTGTAATTGTGATACAGTTTTTTACATTTGTAACACCAACCAAGAGCCAACATGTTTCATAAATGACATGTAAGCAAACTAAAAAGACAGTGAGTGTGGTCTCTAATATTGTATCAGACTCTTGCTGACTGGATAGTATAGATTTTGTCTCAAAGATGTTCACTTGGAATGATATCTAGTGAGTTGGCAGACCACTAAATCTAACTAAATTAATATTAATGGAATATTCATAGACCAACTTACCTCAAACCCCAGTTTCCACTTTGCTGCAGATTATCTAGAACATCAATGTTATTTATGCAGTGCATTTATGCTGCATACAGCACCATCCAATTATTCAGCGTCTTAGTTTCAGTGGTTTCCATTCAGTAGTGGCAAGTGAACTTAGAAGTACAACTATTCCGAATAAAAATCATCTTTAATGTCTAAGACAGTGTATACAAACAAGTTATTTGACCTTCGTTTTGAGTGCTCACAGAGGTATGCATACATAAACTGCAAATATGCTTATTTCATTTCACATCTGAGTAACTGATAACTCATGCTGCAAGGTGTTTGTTGTGTTCATCAGAGAGACGGCCTGGGGGAAGATACTGTCTCTCTGGCAGCTGGTTTTTGCAAAAAGTAGTGCCAACCTGATATGTTTCTTATGCTGTAAACAGAGGTGTTGTTGAAAACATGTTGGGGTCTTTCTTGGTCACTTCTTTAAACGAATAGCTCCATAGATATTGTGATGCTTACTGAAGGAAGCCCACAATCTGTTCCCAAATACATTTTGACAGCAGTGCTATTCATAAAGAGTCTTTTTCAATATGCTGTTATGTTATTAAATAGCTATTGGCTCTAATTTTTCCTCAGTGCAATGTGTGACTCAAAGGGTAACTTGTGTTTTTATTGTAGCAGGAATGTCACCTTGAGTTTCATTTCTGAATGTCTTTGTTCTGCTTTGGCCCAAGACACTAAAGGCATTTTTTCATATTAAATATTAAGAAAATGTATTTAAACACCTAACCTTTAAGAAAGTAATAAAATAAATATGTCTTGCGATCAGCTAATAAAACTGAATAAGACTGGTTTGAATAAATGTCAGAGGATGAAGAAAGAAAAAGAGTGATGTAAAGATCTATTAACCTGTGCCAAAGTACATTTAAAGTGCATCTGATGAGAATATCTTAAAAATGTTTATTTTTTCTAAACAAAAGAATTGTAGATGAGATTGCAGTTTCTTTCCATAAAAAAAATGTATTTGACTTTTTGTCCATTTATTTTGCTTGGAGGAGATCTGTATGCTGATCTGAACAAGGAAAGAAACCTGGCTGCAAGCCCTTGGAGTGTGTCCCACTTTTAGTGTGTTCAGCCTGGAAATCGGTCTGCATCTGGATTTGCTCTTGTGGGTGGCACTAAGGTCAGAGCCACAGAGTTATAAAGGCCCTTCTGGCCAACCAGGTCTGAAGCAGATGTAGATATTCTGCTGTCCCCTTCACCTGCTCAGTTAAATACTAAATATACATATAATCTAAAGATTAGTTTGGTAAAGAATCAACAACAATAGAAAACATTGTGAAGCACTTTGTGATATAGACATTTTGAAAATACTGATTATGATCCTGCACAGACACAATTATCTGTCTGGCAATTCCAATAAAACTTTATGAAGTAGCTAAACATGGCTATTGTAATTATATAAGCCTCGTTGTCATAAGGCCTCATTACTTCCAAGCTAAAAAGAAATGTACCAGTTAGATATTTCTTGCCATTAAACCAAGAGCAAAAGAAAATAGCAGCATTAATGACATATCATCACACTTAGGTTTTTGCTCAGTCTCACTTGCCCATTGTCATTTATGACAACTGCTAACCAAATTGTTCTTTATATCTTCAAGCATCTCTAGGCTTTCTGAGTTTATTTGTGAAGCATAATAATTTCAGTTGTGGCTAATATTCTGTCTTCATTAAGTATAACCAGCATAACAATGTAAGTTTATAATTGTTTTGTATGTGATCAAACTTGCAAATTTCAGCAAACAATTCTAATGAGTATTGCCTTCACTAAATGTTTCTACTTAGAAGTATTTTGAGTATTTTTACCTTAGAAATGTTGGTCACATTTAAAATTGTTAAAAATAGCCCTTGTTTTCTGCATGTATGTCAGTGAGCCTTTCTTGCTCATTGTTATTTCATACTTGTTTTGGGTTTTCACTCAGAAGTCACTGTTGCCACTTGGAACAACAGGAAACCTCTCTATATCAAGCCACATAATAACTTTAATCAGCTAAATAGTCACAGGGACTCTCAGAAATGCAGCACAGAGGGGTTTTATTCAATCAACCTACTAATGAGTCACAAAACGTGTCTTTATTTACCAAAGACGAAGTAAGTTTGTATAGTATTTTAAGAAAGCTAAAGCATTTCTACAAGAGAAGGAACATTTTACATTGAACTTGAGCTCGGTGAATAATTTTTTTACAGCAAGTCATGTTAAAATTTATGCTATAGATTTGCACACACCTATATTCATTGTATGTTTAGCTCTATTGGGTTCCAATCAGAGATATTATTGTGCTAGTTTGACTACAATGAATAAAAGAAAAGAACCCAAGTGAAGCAAGATGGTACATTTTCCAGACTTTAGGTTGCTCTGGAGCAAGAGTTGTATCAGTCAAAAAATATAATAAAGAAGAGAAATCACTATTGATATGTTGTGTTCAACTACCTGATTCTCAATTAACTCACAGAAACGTTTTGACCTCGTCTTGAAAGTCTGCAGACAGTCTTTGATAGTTTCAGGCTGATCTGCTCTGCCAGCGAAGTGGACAGCGGAGCAGAGACACATGCAGTGTAGATACAAGGTGATGGAGACAGCTGCGTTGCATGAAGTGGCAACACCAAAAAGGCTTGTCCACAAAGTCATTAATATTCATCTGGTTGGCAACTACTAGAGCATGAAGACAGAGCATCATTAGCTGCAGATAGTAGTTCTTTGGTTCACATCGGGCTGTACGAATTAATACCATGAAGAGAAAGATATGTAGCAGGATCAACTAATCTGAAAAACTGTGCGACTTATAGTCCATAAAATACAGTTATAAGCACCAGGCTATCAATCCAGTTTTTGTGTCCTTATTGTCCCCGAGGAAAGTTTACAACACATTAGCGTTGTTTCTGACTGGGGTCAAGTTTTCACAGTAAATCTTTTAGTTGGTGCAATACTGAAAAAATACACTAATGACAGCTTAGTTGCCATTACTGGCTCATTAAACTATGACGGGTCATGACCAATGACAGAGATACTTCCATTAAATAAAACACAACAATGAACCGGAATAATGTCCTGCTGAAATTCAAACTGCAGTTTTCTTGTAACACTTGCTTCTTATTTCTTATTGAGCCTAACAGTTAAAAGTTACGCTTACTGTAAATCTGAAATATCACTTTTTATTTTCAAAGATTGTTACAATCACTGATTAAATATAATTATGAATGAGCAACATGCCATCCAGATGGAGACTCTTCTGGTCTAGACTTCAAAAACCAGTTTCAGGCCATAAGAACTTCAAATAAAGAGCATCAAATGAGACTCTGTCTGCTGACAACGCTTTATTGGGAAGAGAAAAAGACCTCTGTAGGCATCTTTTAAGGCAATGATTAGAGTGAATGACCAAGTCCTCCTCAAGAAGGCTACTCATGTTAATTAGTCTTTGCTGGAGAGTCATCTGATTGCTTACAACCCTCTTTTTTAGTCTGTCTCTACAGAATCTTCTGTGAGACACATCAGAGCTTGCATATTTTCACCCGAAAGCTTAATTTATGTATTCAATTTGCTTAATTAATTTTACTTTTAAAGAATTAACATGTTACATCACAAGTCTTATCTGATTGCTTGTCATTGCTAATATATTTAGTGTATTACACACAGGACCATTTGATCATGGGGATCAGCTCATCTTCCTAGTTTTAGAAGTTATTTTATTGGGAACTTGTATAAAACATAAACAAAATAAAAGGAAATATTTAAGTAAACTTGGATGTGTAAAAAACATGGTCATTTGAATATCAGGAAAAATACATCAGAAAATCTTATAAAGTTTAAAGAGTACAATTCAATTCTTATTCCAAGAATGGAATGGAATGGTGGCATTGAGCCTGCTGGAAGTGTAATATTATAACTATATGATTACTGTAGTTATGATGTAAGGAAATTAAGCCACATTAAATAATTATAATGTTCATAAATGAACCAGTATCATAACTCCTGAAAGAGAACAGTCTAAAGGATAAATCGTCTTCCTTCCCATTGAGTGATTTCTATTACATTCTGAAAGAAGAACCACAATATGTCTGTATAGACTTAGCGTTGCAATTTATTTTTCAATGAACAGTTAATTAATTATTAATTATGAAGAACCAATGAGCAGCAGTAACCCATAAACAACTTCAAGAATGAAGTTTATGAGCAGTTGGTGTTTCAGTTGGTAGAGCGCTTGCATTGTGCAAGAAAAACATTCAAAAATATTAATAAACTGGTTAAAAACCTGAAATGTACCAGGAGTTTTAAACTACAGTAGTTACTTATTTAGGGTCTAGATTATCAGGATTTTACAAGGGTCTTCAGAGACCCGAGGGGACAGTCATATTGACATCTAACATGACTGTAATGTAAAAGGAGACCTTAGAAATGGGAGATGTTTGCTGTCTGTGTAACTTTTTTTCCTGTATTCTGGCTGACTACAGAGGACAAATGCTTAAAAAAATCTGGCTTGATGCTAGGCTTTTACATGTTCAGTATGCTGCTTAGTTTGGGTGTGTTTTGTGCTTCTATATTACTCTGCATCCTACACATAACATTCTTTACCAACACTTTGGAGATAAGTAAAGACTGAGCAGGAAAATTCCCCTACTCCGTTGCATTTTTTGTGGTTTTGTTTTATTAAGTTTTGAAACTTGGAATTTTCCCAGTTTTATTTTTAGGTGGGCCAACAGTTGGTTTTCTTGTACATTTCTTGTACAGCTTATGCTGGTCTTCACTCACTTCTTTGCATCCTGGGATATTTCAGAAAACTTGTTCCTAAAGCTTTGGCTTATTTTTGCCTTCTTGCTTTTGTTTTCCACTTGATTTGAGTTATTAATGTTTAGTTTATTTTCCATGGTGTTATTTAAATTTTAGTCTTTCTGTCATACATTATCTTACCCTGATCCTCTGTTTTTTCTTTGATTGTTACTTCTTTCGTGTCTGCATTGGTACTGGCACTCTTAGACTGTGTCTAAACGTTAAACTCCGTTTTTCTAAGGAAAGGGGTGTGAATAGAAAAGGAAGCAAACAGTCACAGTGAAAGAGTGGGACAAACAGATGAGTGAAGCTAACAAAATAAAAAATACTTAATCCAGAGAAGTCTAATCTTAACCCACGTATATGTGCTTCTCCAATTACAAAATGTTTAATATGGCAATTATGATTTTCTGTATCGTAATCTAAAAAAAAGATAATCTACAGAGATATCACCCTTCTTCTGTCCTGGTTGGACAAACATTTGCTTTCCCCATGATAACCAAGATTTGCTCTTTCATCATCCGTTCCCTCCTGTTGGCAGGGAAGAGAATGGAAACAGCCAGAGAAAGGTGTTGACTGCACTTAACCTGCGTGTGTCACGCTCTCCCTCTCCGCTGTTCCACTGTGTCCAGGTTATCCCAGTACACACGGGATATCGTTCTGTGGCGACTGGTTGAGAGGCTTACCTGGAACCTGTGTGCTGGGAGACACAGCATGGATTAACTGGAGCAGCCACTGAAGCTGCAAATGAAGGGATAGCAGGCTCTTTGTGTTTCTTTTATTATTGTCACAAGTGTATGATTAGGTTCTTGTGATTTGATTTGCTTCACACACAAATTTGTGTTGATTGCCAACAGATATCTGAATACTTTGGCTCACATTCACTGTTTGGTTTCTTGTTATTCAAGAAGCATAACGTAATGACTTCATTGATTTGTAGTGTGGAAAGGGATACAGGGCCATTTCTAAGACTCTGGGATTCCATCGATCTATAGTAAGAGCCATTGTTTACAAATCGAGAAAACAATGAACCGTGGTGAATCTTGCCATGACTGGCCAACCTAATAATTACTTAAACAGTTTTTTAACAACTCATCTAAGAGGTCCCAGAAAGCCTAATTCACCATTTACAGTAGACATTTACATTTTCTCTTACCTCGGTTAAAGTCAGTGGTCATGAGTTAGCAAAAAGAGAAGAGACTGGGTAAACCCGGAAGACATATGAGACAAAGATGGAACTTTTTGAAAAGCGTGGGTCCCATTACGTTTTGCACTAAACAACACAGTATTTTAGAGAAATGATATCATACCAAAACATGGCGATGATTGTATAATAGTCTGGGCTTGCTTTTCTGCGTTAAGATCTGGACGACTTGCCATAATTGATGAAGCCTTCAAACCTTCAAGAGTGATCAAGGTCTCGGAGTGGATTAGTCAAAGTCCATACTTAATCAGATTGAGCTGCTGTGACATGTTCAAAAACCCTCAACTGTGGAAAAATTAAAATTGTTTAGCCAACAAGAGCATTTCAGAAACTACTAAAATACAGCAACATATTCTTATTGCATGTGGTCTTTTATTTTACTGCAAATTTGTAAAAATGCTAATTGCAGAATCCTACAAAGCTTGGTGACAGGACAGGCTAACACTTTAAGAAGCAGACATTGGAGGAGAAAATGTATGACTTGACTATAAATATAATTCCTCAGTCACAGTTGTTTTAATTTATATGTGATTAGATGTCAGGTTTATTTTGTTGTTTAAATGTTTGTTTTGGCCAAATGCAGTTGAGGGACAGAGTTAAAACACCTTTTTATGAAGTTGAGTCAGAGTTTCAGCATGAATGACACATTCTGAATAATCACTTCATCTGGGAATGTCAAGTCGCCTGTAGAAGCTAAAATTCTTCTGCTTATGTCTACCATTTGTATGTTAGTACTAAATTAAATTGGATTTAGATAAATAAGTACATTTGAAATGCAATCATTTACCAGTGGATACTGTTGTGTTTGGAGTAGACGCCGGCAATGCTTGTCATTCAACTCTTTTGTGATTGTATGCATAATGCCTCGTAATGTATTTGACTCTTCTATGTTCATGCACAAAGATCAGGCTTCTCGCCAAAGAGGAAAATGTGATTACTCTGTAATACACTGCACAACTTCGACCTATGCTCATTCCTCTGCGAGCTGAGCAAGTCATTTTCCCCATTATGTGCGAGTGTGCTACAAAATCTGCAACATTTGAGAGCTTCTCAGCTCGCTGCCTGCCACTAATGTGTCAAATGGACATTGGGGTGTTTAGGCTCATTTCAGCAGAAGGGGTTTTATGATGTTGAAACAAGTTGTCAGAGAGAGGCAGATGATGACACACTAAATCTGATGTCTCTGCATCCCAGCAAATGAGGTTATGTTCTCTTTTTTGTTGTCTGTTTTTTAAAACTTGACTTCCAAACGTGGATTTGTCTGCAGTTGTGTCTTACTGAATGAGCAAATTCTGCAATTAACAAGCAGGTTCACTGAGGCAAAGGAACTACTAGAGCTTGGATGTGCATCTCTCTCTGTCACCAACAGATGAAGAGAAAAGACAGGATGTGCAGATGGAAACATAAGAGAGACAGAGAGAAGAAAGCGCTTGTGTCCGCCTTAGATTAAAAAGCAGCAGCAGCAGCAGCAGCATGAACACAAGCATGTGAGGAGGAGAGGCTGAGAGAGGAAAACAGGGAGGGGAAGACGAAGAGGGGAGGGCTGCTCTCAGCATCATCTGACAGGCGAGAGGCTGATCTCGACAGCAGGTGTTGGAGGATAGAGAGGCTGAGCCAGACGCATGGAGCGAGCGATACGCGGACGAGCACCAAGTTATTGAAGAGGGAAGGCTGAGCGGTGAGGGAGGTAGCACCAAAGACAGGTGAGCGTGGAGAGATGAATGAAAGAGTGCACTGCCTTTGTGGGGATAAACTGCTGATGACGGAAGACGGATGAATTGAGCTTAACTCATGACAAGACTTGACAGATGAAGGAGGAACTGACGGGATAGACGCAGCTCAAAAGATTGTGCCTCTTGTACAACTCTGCTGATCAGCTCAGATCTCTTCATCCCACTGGGTGCCTCAACTTTCTTTATGTGCCTGCTGCAGTTGTCCACACAGGAAGTAGACGTCTTATATCTCGAGTAAATGACTCTGCTTTCATTGTGCATTAGCTGCTGGACTTGATTAGATTAGTTGCTCTCTACTAAGTGGACCTGCAAAGCATAGGGGTTTATGTGTGTAGTTGCGAACAATCAAACGATGTCTGTGTGAGCGTGTGTGTATGTGCCACTTAGTGCCCACGTCTTTGTTGGACTAGGAGAAGAAAAAGATGCATCAGGGCAAAATATTCTTCCTAAAGCAAAACTGTGATCTAATTATTATTTGTGCTCAGTATACATAATGAATCCTAGATATGCAAGCCCAGGGCAAGAATGTCATAACAGTGAAACCTGACGTTGTTACAAAGAGAATGAACTGGAGATACGCATAGTTTCTTGTGAGCACTTGAACTTAATTGAGCCTCATTTGCCTCATAAATCAATGATTAGTGAGCTGAATTTATGCCAGCATGTCTGCAAAGTTTGTGTTTTGCCAAAGTGAAGTCTCCCATTAGTCATTCTGGCTTAACTCAGAGATATTTCGCTTGGTGGCATTGATAAAAGAAGTGGGTGATGACAACAACCTTGGATTTTTAGTGAAACACTCCAAAAACACAGGCAGCAATCATGTTCTCAAATTAAGACAGGAAGCAAATTGCTGTTTCCCCCTGTGGTTCAGTTGATAGGTGTGTTGATTTTGGAGTTTTTATAGAGTAATTTGCATTGGAAACCCATTTCATGAAAGCTACTTCCTTTTTCAAACACTGCAATGAGAAAAACATGTTATCAGGCGTCCACTGATAATTCACACCTTATAATAAGTGTATGACCCAAGTTTTTCTGTTGCAATGTTTCCCAGTTGGTTGTAGCTTTGACTCAAATGTTGCTTTTAATGACAAACAACAAGAAAATATTATTACGACATTACACTCTCAAATGTGTAGTGACTCGTTAACATTTCAGTTTTTGTGATTTAAAAAAACAAAACCACGAAAGAACATTCTTAGTCTTCTGCAACAAAAAGGTTTTTGATAGAATTTAACAGGATGGTGTGACATTTATCCTTTGCAATTCAACAGAAAAGCAAAGAAATCTGTTAGAAGGACACAAAGAGTATAAAAGTTGTGATAAAGTGAATCCGGCTTATTTACTGTTCAGTATTCAAGGATTCACTAATTTGTGGATTTTTCTGTGGAACATTACCTTTCAGTTTTTCTTATTGAGCATATCTGAAATATTTGAATAACAATGCAGCTTGGGAAACAAATACAATGCTACTTGACACACTATTGGCAGGTGTTTGTAAACCAGCCAATCCTGGAGCGGCGCTTATTTCTCTGTCACTGATTGTATCCCAAGGGCAAAGACAAGAAAAAGCAGGGATGTCGACATCTGCGACAGTGCCAACATATTTTCCAATGTTAGTAATAATGTATGTTAAGGCATATTTGATGTTTGAACTATTGAAATAGGCAGTTCTAGGCATTTTTAGAGGGGCTCCCAAATATTTGAATATTTGCAGAGTTTAGATATCTGCAGCGTTTATAATGCGTAACCCCTGCAAATATTGAGGGTCCACAGTAACCTGGTTGTGAAAATGTGTGCATCCAAACTAAAACCCATTTCTGCATGTCACATCACATACATTCTTGGAAGCTATTAGATAATGAGAACATCATATGCACACAGATTTAGTCATACTTGTTGATTCTGCATTGAACGTTTCCAAAACCTTTTGTTTTCTTGCTTCTCTTTGTGATGCTAAGTATAATTTCCTCATTCGTCTTTCCAGCAGATACCTAAATCAATTCACATTTTCATCCATCATAAACCGTTAGGTTTTCCTCCAGAGAATTATTCAGTCATCACCTTGTTTTACTATGGCTCTGGTGTGGTGTGCTTGACTCATGCTCTTTGTTGTTTTTTGCCAAACCTACATGACCTAAAACATCAGTTTGTGGTTCATGGGAACACAAAATATTTCTTCATAATGAGTTGGAAGAATCTCCTGATGGCGAGGAAGACAGGAAATTGTTGTTACATGTCGAACACAGCCAGGGAATTTTTTTTCTTCTTTGGATAAGATGTCAAACAGCACAGAAGATGAGCAGCATTTGCTACATTCCTTGACACCCCGGCGACAAGATGATCCTTTCAATCATCTTTGCTTACATTAGTGCATCAGACTTTAAGTTAGACACTGACCTCAACCTCAGAATAGAGGTCTAAAGACAGGGATTTTCCTATGGAGCTGGTAAAAAAAGACACACAGGTGCCTTTTTCTTGCAGGTATAACTGTTATTCATCTAGTTGGAAGTGTAAATTCATTTCAATTCAAGTTCAAAGTTTTAAGTCCCAGGTTCTGATGCTGCTGCAGCAATAGATCACGGCAAATGAGCAGACTTACAAAAAATAATATGCAACATCTGCAGTCGAGTTAAGTGTATGGGAAATTGATAAAAAGCTGAGAACAGCTGGTGTAGCACTTTGTGGATG
This sequence comes from Micropoecilia bifurca, assembly GCA_903067075.1. NCBI lineage: Eukaryota > Metazoa > Chordata > Actinopteri > Cyprinodontiformes > Poeciliidae > Micropoecilia > Micropoecilia bifurca. The sequence goes on along the minus strand of CAEGAF010019300.1, from coordinate 49,611 downwards.
CTTTGTAGACTGGGAGCAAATGTTTTAACTTAAATGTGAACAAAGCAATGGGGACTATTGTAGATTTCCAGAGAAACAGAATGTTTCCATCATGGGAGAAGAAGTGGAGCAATATAAATATTTTGGTATTCAGCTGGACAACAGACTAGACTGGAGACACAACAGTGAATCAATCTACAGGAAGGAACAGAGCAGATATGCATCCACACTTCGGTCAGCTTGGTTGGTTGACTGGCCCTTTCCTTAGATGGTCTTGCAGCTTTTCCTTCAGAACAAGTTATACACTCCATCATTGAAAGTACATTTCTGTATTGGGTCCTTAAAAATTTAAATCTATGGTGGCCACCGTGATATTAGGCATGTGGTTTTAAAGTTGTGGCAGATCTACCACACCTTTCAACAATTAACCAAACATAATCTTAATGCTTGTTATCTTAGATACATTTACAATCTCCATGTCCACTGATTGCATGTATAAATTATGGCATGTTCTGGCAGCCGCTTAATAAAGTACTGACCTGTCCTGGGTGTTCTCCGCCTCTCACCGATTGATTCCTGGAGATATGAACCATCCTTCGCATGACCTTGCAAGCATTACACAAATGGATGGATTTTTCAGACATACAAAAACAAGAATTCTCACTCTTCAAAAGAGTTCTGCTTGAGATATGAGAGTAATTAGTACAAATACGTGCTACACCTTTTAGCTTTTAGTTTTTTAGTCGCACATTTTAAGATGTCATTTTCCCTTCCCTTTACAATTATTCTGTTCTCTGTGTTGGTTCATTTCCTAAAAACCCACACAGGAAATTTGTGGATATACTATAACAAAATGTGGAAAGCATCAAAATTACAGAAGGCACTGGAAATGCAGAACAAAAGGTTGTTTTTCTTATCTCTCTGCTAATCTATGTCACTCAAGATCTTCATGCTAATGGGGAAATGTATATAAGCCCATTAGATCAGCTGTAACAGACTGTGTTATTCTGTTATTTGGAAAGCCCATAATAGCAACATTTGACAAGATGATGTCTGACCCTGCCAACAGGGTTTTTGGCTAACGTTCATTGCCAAAGTAACCAGTGCATTGTTCAGATGGACACACAGACAACATTAAGCTTGAGGTCAGAAGGATTTTGGAGCAGCCATTGTCTAACTGCCAAAGAGCCTGCTGGATTTATACTTGGCATTAATTTGAACAATTTTCAATTTTGTATCAATATGAAATACTGAAATATTTCCTAAAATATGTTCCATGCATGTGATTAATCCTAATGCTCGCCTGATTGCATAAGTGACAACACAAAGCTAAACATAACAATAAATTGTTTTGCACATTGGCGCTCGTTCGGTATATTTCAGATGAGCTTTATTCAATACATGACAGTTTTTCTATGGATATCAAAGGTTTTATTTAGTTTTCAGTCCAAAGGTTTTAGGTATTGCATGCACTCAGAGAAAATTTACTTGGGTAGCAAGCTATGTTGTTGACCTATCATCTGTTTCTAGTTACTCGGATCTTTTGTGTACTCTGCAGACACATTTTCTCATCCTGAAATGTTTAAATCCATTTTACTGAAACATGTTTGGTATTTAGAGGTACAATTGGGCCTTCAACATGATTGAATAGCAGAAATTGTTCTCAGACTTCATGAGCCACACACTCCACAGAGACTGCTGCTGGTAAACACAGGATTAATTGGTGGATTTAGTTTCAGACTGCCTTGTGTCCATTTGAGAAACATTCTAGCGACCATGAATGAGCAGAAAATCATAAGATTACCTGAAAAAAACGTTGTAAATGAAAAGCTATCAAAATAAAATGCTTCAAGGTCTCCGGCACTGTAAATTTAGCTTTGATTTAGTCTGTAGAATTTGCTCTTTTACTCTGCACTGGGTTTTATCACCATAGAACAAATGATGTGGTCTGATCAGTTTAACTAACTAACCAATATGCAAAGGTTTGGGCATCCTGAAAACAGCAGACAAATCTTGAAGTGACTGGACAGTGGTAGAGAGAGAAGTAACCAAATGTTCCACGGTTGCTCTAAGGCCATTTTTGTCCTCGGTCCAGCTAAATTAATTTCAATTACTAGTTTCCTGTATGAAACAAATTATGAATAAATAAAGAGTCAAAAATGTTGCGTAGCATTTTGTGAAAAGACATTTTGTGAATATTTATGATAGAAAATTTGTGGTCGCTTTTAAACAACCGTCATTTTGTTTCTGTTTTTAGGTTTTAAAACTAAGAAAAACATAAAATATTTGCATAAAGAGGGTTGATACATTTTCTTCTGAGATGTTGATGTTTGTACGAGATAATTTAAACATAAAATCCACTTGCTTTCCAACTTAATTATGTTAAAAACATCATAAATATCATAAACCCTATATACTTTTGTCATTAATTTTATGTAAGAAAATAAAAGAAAATATAGGTGTAAAATTTTTTTAAGTTTTGGTTCTGCACTTTTTTTTTCCAAATTACTAATAGCACTTGGCAGCTCTGAACCACTGCTGTAGATGATAACTCTCCTAAAATCCCAATGAAATACTGAAGTTTATAGTTGAAACTTAACAAAACGTGAAAAGTTCAATGAATGTGAATACTTTGGTGAGGCACTGTATAGGAAAATAGTTCATATTTTGTAACATTCTTGGCTCATCTTGCATAAAGCTCCATTTTAGGTCATAGTACAAATTGTAGTTAGAATTAAAATTATTAATTTTTCACCCTATTTATTAATATAAAAGAAATTGTTATCCCAAAGACCTAATTTACCTTTAACATGATTCACGAGTTATATAATGGCTCTGGTTTTCTGTCTAATTCCATGCAAGCAGTCATGCTGCAATTTGTGATTTTGGGATTATTTCTCATTGATTCATGGGCTTCATCATGTTGCTAGGAAACAAACACATTAACACAACTTCAGTTGTAAAAAGAGAAAAAAAAAACTGAGGAGAAGAAAGCTTCAAATCGTGTATGTAGAATAGAAAAAACAACTGTCTGATTGGAAGATAAATGTAGAAGTAAAACAAACTATTGGTAGAAATGATGCACTCAGACCATTTAGCAGAGAATTCTCTGCTTTATTAGTTAGAATATAACATCCTTTTCATTTGGCAGAAAAAAACTTGTTTTGCAGGTTTTAGCGCTGAGTTTACTCTTACTGCTCAAGTCGGCAACAAATAAGTTAATTGTAATTGGCAAAAACACTTTTCACCTTAGAAAATGAGCAAGCAGCTTGGTAATGGACAGGGCAACTCGTATTCTTCAACTGGGCTAAATAAGTGTTACTGGGGTCTACACCTCCTATTAGCTGCATCTGTCTTTTTATGCTCTTATCCACATCATTTTTATGGTAATAGTTAATCTGCCACACCAGTGAACTTCTCTGCCTCCAGAGAGGCAGATAATTGAGAAAAGCCCTTTTTTCACATAAAACCATCAGTGCAGGATATGTGGGGGTGATGGTATTTGATTGCATGTCTTTTGCTCTCTATGATTCTCTAAATGTAGCCCACAATTCTTATTGTTTTTCTTTTATTATTATTATTATTATTATTATTATTATTATTATTATTATTATTATTATTATTATTATTATTATTATTATTATTTACCATACTTCCTGAAACAGTGTGTATAGAACATAGTCCCTGCTTGGTTTCCACTTTTATTATATAAACTACATTCACACAAAGTGGATGCAATTTAAGAACTATTATCCCATCAAATATCCACAAATGGAACAAATATATGAAGATTTCTTTGTTTCAAACACACTTTTCAAAATTATAGTGTACTCTTTCATTTTTCCTATACTCACATGTTGGCCTAAGTGAGGCCTAATTCACTGAATTAGTTTCTACTTTCAACAACAAAGACGAGGCTTAAATTCATAAATCAATTAAGATTTAAACAGATAGATATGGGAAGGAAGGCTGCCTGACAGAAACTATGTAGATAAATGAGGATCCCATTAGAAAGTTGTAAAAGATCAAGTCAAGTCAGATCTGTTGCCTTTATTCCCTTTTACATCTGCTGTTGTACACAACACAATGTGTAGTCAGTGTCGGTATGTGGTGTTTGACTTTTGTTTTCCACTGTGATACATAATCAAATGAGAAGCAAAGGACAAACTTTAAATGTATGTTTTTGAGAGTCTAGCAGTTTAACTGTCATTCAGCAGAGATTAAGGGTAACAAAGAGCTTCGTTCGCAATAGATTTTCTAACCTCAGTCCAGTCCAGTGGTCTGATGTCAGGGGAGTGGAGCTCTGTTTACTCAGACTTATAGATCCTCCTCAAGTGTAATGGAGGGATGTCTGATATCTATTAATGGACTGTGTTGCAGACAAGAGATTGTGTGTGTAATGTATCTTATTTCAGCTTCACTGCCTTTGAACCACAATGGTTTCAACCAAAATGGCAGAGTGAGGGAAATATGTGATGGTGAGAGCACACTTCTACCCCCCCACCCTCAATTCTCACTCCATTCTCACCAAGAAATCAGATTGTATCGTTATACTTTTGTTTGGAGGTGCCCGCTGCTACAGGTTTGCGAACAGGATGCAGCACAGAAGGGCTGCCACCTCCAGTAACTGACTGTTGTGTGAGACGAAGCGCGAAGTCGTGTAATGCGACCAGCATCCTAGTCACACTGGTAATTCAGTCCAATCAAACGGAGCAGAGTATGAGCTGAGAGAGCTGCAGGTGAGGAGAGGAGAGCTGAGGGTCCTTTCTTCTACCAATTTTCTCTGTTCTTCCTGGTGTCTGCACTTTATCGCATTCCTCTCTATTGCAGCAGTTTCACAACATTTATTCTTAATGGCACTTTTAACCTCCGGTCAGGACGTCACATTTGATTTCTGAGTTGGGAACATCTCCCAAAAAATTTGGAGTGACCTTGAATCTTATTTCTTCTTCAAATGAAATTGAATGCACATTGTGACCGAAGGATCCTATCCGCTTTTACAGTAACTGAAAATATGTGTAATTTTTATCACCATATTTGCGATTTCTATTCATCCTCAAACAAAAATGTGCAAACTTGATACCTAATATTACTCATTTTTTGTCAGGACTGAAGTCTCTGATTGAATTTCTCCGATTGATTAATAATAAAAGAGCAAGATGTTCCTTTCAAATTATAAAGAATACCTTACCAAACCTAGTTTTTTTTCTTTTAGGAATTTATTTGGTTTGTTAGTATATTTTCTCCTAGATTCACATATTATATATTACTTTATTTCATTTCCTTAAAATATATATTTCTACTTATCATGCTCAAATTTATCCTGTGATTTTTTTTCACAATGGACTCTTTGTGCATTATATCTTTTAATTGCGTTTGATGTACTGTTCTTCATTGCAAAACCTGTCTGTTCTGTACATTTTTGTTCAATAAAGAAAAAAAACAGGTCAAAATGGAGCAAAGACAAAAACTATGTAAAACAGGAATGATGTTTTGCGACAGCTTTGAGGAAAGACGTATTGTGGCACAACACCGGCTCTATTCAGAGATTTCAGAAGGTCTACATTAGGTGTCATGACTCATTTGGGTTTCATTGTCTGTCTTCCCCACGCTCTTATTGCATAAATAAAACTTTTCAGTAATGTCTCTGTCCCTTTTCTCATCCCCGCCCCTCGATCCTCTCTGGCTCACAGGAAACAAGATGGAAGGATTCCCCGAATATCTGATGAAATAAATCCCTTACTGCCACAGTCCCACCCCCTGTTTCCTCGTTTCTCGTCAGTAAAGGTAACACACTTCTGTAACTCTCCGTTATCTTTTCTTTACATTCCTCATCCCTGGAACATCTTGCCTAGTCACATTAAGCCACTTTAAAACAAAGACACTAGACTTGACTTTTGAGTGCTTTAATTCATCATTTTGCTGGATGAGTCAGAAATTCATCAGGTTGAGGGAAGACGGTTAAAATGTAAAGCAGGGTGTGTGAACCCTGTTACCTCGTGAAAGGACAGCTGGCTCTGATGACAACAGAGATGGACAAGGTGGAGCTGCCTGCATCATTCCGACATGGCAGTGACAGCTGACAGAAGTGGACAGCTTTCAGGTTTGACTGCAGCTAAGCTGATTGGCTCTCAGTAGTTACAGCATTCTCTGACTGGCCGAACCGCAAAGAGTTAAGTCCATCAGAGAGGAACTATTTCTGAATAAACGGCTGTGTGAAGGCAGTGTTACATAACAGACTTATGCGGAAGTGCTGAAGAAAATTTTGCTAAACTTCAAACCAGCTTTTAAACGGACACATTTCAGTATAAAATAGAATATCATTGATTCTATCTGTAATTGCATTGAAAACATAGTGATATATTTATTTTATTTTTAGGAATTTCCATGGTGGCTCACAGCTAATAAAAACACCAAACGTCTCAGGAAACTAGACATAAGACCAAGAGTTTTACTCCCTAAATGTTTTTGTTTAGGTCAAATAATTACCTTCAAAATCATGAGGAGACGGCATATAAAACTTGTCTTTGATGCTTTCCACAAGGAAGGTGAGCCACTAAATGTCAGTATTAAAGATGTTGGTTGTTCACAGAGGCCTTTAATTTACATGTATTAATTATTAATTATTAATTAATGTTTAGTGGAGGGAAAAATGTGGTAGACAAAGGTGCACAAGCACCATGAAGAACTACAATTTTGAGAGGATGATGGAGAATAGTTCATTCAAAAATCTAGATGAGATTGAGTCGTCTTTTGAAGTGTATTTTTCCAAGTTAGGGCCTCAAGAGTCACCACATAGATATTTTATGGCCTTATGGCAGTCTCATTCCTTGAGTTAAGCCTTTCATGAGCCTGAAATGGCATCAGAAGCATCTTACTTAAACTAATAAGGAGAAAAAAAAGAGTGAACTTTGTCTCAGAAGTCCAAAGTCTTCTTTTCAGATGAAATAAAAATCCATACATACATAAAGAGTGGAGAGGCACAGAACCCAAGTTATTTGATGTCAACTGCAAAGCTTTCAGAGTCGATTGATGTTAATCTGCTGTGTTTCAAGTCACAGAGATCTACCAGGAAACTTTATAGCGCTTCTTACTTCCCTCTGCTGACAATGGAGATGCTAATGTCACTTTCAAACAGGAGTTGGAATCTTCCACTGTTGCCAAATTTTGAAATACCTGTTTTAATGACCATCACTGTGCTGGACTGACCTGACCAACCTATATATCAAGTTAGTAATCTCAGATGGAGTGTCTCTGGAAACACACATGTGAATAACTTTGTTCTGTATAAATCCACTGCTTACACCTGAGTTTCATTTTTCAACTTCTGAAATGTTTAAAGTGTAAATGTGCATTTTGAAAAATTAATGCAAATTAATACAATTCTTTATTTGAAGGGGGGTGAATAAGACTGTCAAGACACTTTCATTAACATGACATAACACCTGTCATGAACATGAATAAACCTCCATGAATATTTATGACTGTTGTCATAAAGCATCATTCGGTAAATTATGACACTTTTAATACAAAGGTGACATTATTCAAAATGTCTTTGTTATGACAACTTGACATTAACCAAGAAATCATTACTGATATGTTATAAAAGTATTACTGATTGCACTTTAAAAATTAGATAACTTTATATTATCAAAGGTAAAGCTTAAACAGTAATGATTTCTTGGTTAATGACAACAGTCATAAACATTCATAAAGACTTATTCATGTTCATGACAGGTGTTATGTCATGTTTATGACAGTGTCACCACAGTCTTATTCACCCCCTTCAAATAATGTCATTTTGAATGAGTGATAAGTCAAAATATTTGCACGAGTCATAAAGTGATTTTGTTAACCCAAATAAACCCAGTTTCAAAAGCAATAGTTGCATTATTATCCTGCCTTACACTCTTTCCATCTGTGCATTTTGATTCCCCACTGCTTTCCTCCATGTTTTTGGCTCATCATATCCTTGAAGTGTTGGCCCCAGGTGAAAGGCCTCCGATGCCCCCAGTGCATCAGTATCAGTGATGCAGTAACTCTCATTGGCAGGCTGGGGTGGCGCCTGACAGAAGAGTCTGTGCCCCCTGTCACAGGCTCATGGGACAAATATAGATGTGCAGCAGTTTTTCTACCTCAAACATACCAATAGAGACATCCCATTATTTCCGTCTCTCACTTGAAATTCCCTTTGCACTGGCTTAAAATAACTAACATTAAGACTAATTTACTGGAATTTGCAGATGACCAAAGCAAAGCTAAAAGGTTGTATGATCAGATGAGACAAAACTTGAACTTCACAATAGCAAGAATGTTTACAGTAGTCAATGTGAAGCTTTCAAACCTTAGTAACTTTACCAGCTGCCCAGCTTTTTTACTTCTACCAATATGGTTTCATTGCACCAGTCGATATGGAATATAGAGCTGCTGTATGAAGTCAAATTGTTTGGCTTTCCTGCACAGCTAGACCTTGGGTATCAAAAGGCAGAATCTTGCAGCCTTTAGATCCAGGAGCATCGGATCAGAGATGCATCTAAAATTTGCAAGACACTGACCATTGAGATTCGGAGTTTAAGATCCCTGAAACAGACAGTTTGAACTTGGACAAAATTTACCATGAATGTGGTTTCTTCAACATTTAGAATAAATTTTAACCTTGTCTGGATTTGATCAAATCCACAGCAATATCATGAATGTGTACCTAATTATTTTACAGAAATGGTTTGTTGTGTGCTCAGTCCATCATGTAACCCATGAATATGCAGTTTGATACATTCCAAAAATGCTAAATGATGCTATATGTGACTGTTAAAAATGTATGCAAACTGTGTCTTTACATTTCTTTGCATCCTTTAATTTTTTTCTAATTTAAATCTTAGCAACATCCTACTTGACTCTACAGCTCATGTGGGACAAAATGAAGGAAATACAACATTTGCTTCTAGTGATGCCAACTGGTACTTGCATAAAAATACTGGATGACTTTAGGGAGAAATAGACTGGGATTTTAACTAACTTAAAACATTATTTTAAAATAAACTTTATTTAAAAATAAAGTATTAAACAAATATTTAACAGACTGAGACCTACTTCTGTGCATTCTTCAGAAAGATAACCTTAGAAGACATAGTGCCCTGCTTATTTTGAACAAACTGGACAGCAGACTTGAAACATGAAAAACAGTTTATAATTGGATCTGTGCAGTTGTCTGTCATTGTTGTACATTTCACAGTTGGAAAGCTCTACACTGCTCCTTGTCCAGCATCATTCTTACTTTATGAATCATTTTCACAAAATGCTTTATCACAATTACTTCAGTAATTTCTTGGACAGCCACTTTCTATAGAATGTTCTGATGTGTAATGGGGAATCGAACGCTCTTCTATGATCTAAACTCACGGTTCTTGCCACTTTGGAAGGAACTGTCCTCCTTCGGCATACGGAGCACTTATCTGTAATATTCAGTAATCTTACCTCAGGTGTTTATTAGTTGAATAGGGCCATTTGTGCAAACTCCTGCTGTAACTCCAGTGGTTGTTCCCCAGACCACAGTGGTCACAGCGAGGTCAGGGTAGTCTGTTCTGCCGGCCAAATAAATGGATTTTTCTGGCCAAAACTGAGGCTTCTAAGCCAATTGAATGATGGTCTTTGAAGTTCATTTATCTATTTTACACAGAAGCTTGCCTTTGTGACCCACACAATTTCATTTGAGGGAAAGTGAGGTGGAGGAAGATTGATTTGGTAACATCTCATTGTTGAGTAGAATTTAAAATGGAGATCTGGCTGTGAAACCTACTGGAGTCAAAGTTTTAGTGTTCAGCTTGCAGACTGAAGGTCTAGATGTGGATATTAATAACTTCTATAGGCATGAGAACAGATGTTGCATGTGCAGAACTTTCACTTACTCAGTCAATCAATGAGCCATTTGATCACCCAGAAACAGTGACTCACTCTCTGTTGCACTTTCTGTCTCTTTCTTTGGCAAGCATGCAGATGCCCACATCATAAAAGCTGGTAATCAACTTAAACTAAAATATATGTGCATACATTAACTCCTTGGGCGTACAAGGTGATAGCACATTCAGAAAATCTATCTCTTTATTATAGGCTCCTTAGACAAACATTTGAGCAGCTTACCAGACAGAAGGCCTTCAGGTTCCAAAGTTGAGCCAAGTCGATCGCGACTCTCCTCACTTGCTTTTTGTCTATTTTTGTATTTTCCAGCACATTTCGCTTCGTTGGATCACATCAAAAAGTAGGACTGCACCAACAGCTTGGAGATTGTTTTTCCCAGCAGCTCCAACTCAAGTGTTGTTCTCAGCAGTACAATCTAACAATCAGTATGCTTTACAAGTGAAACAATGCCAGAGTTCACTGTGTGAATCTGAGCAGTAATTAGTGCCTCCCACTCTTTTGCCTCCTTGTAACAGCTGTACTTAAATAAGTATGCAATTAGTGTTCAGTTTTTGTCCGTAAATGTTTCCGTTAGGATTTCAGTATCACTTTCAGCTAACCTCTTTGCTAAAAGACTCCACTTAAAAGTTTCAAACTTCCCATCATTTCTGCTGTATGAAAAAATACACAATTTTTGTTCATCTTATTTTGCAAACTGAAAAAAATGATTATCATCTTGGTTAGGTCCATCCAGTCTGGGAAGAAGCTATCTTAAAAAGATCTCAATCTTCTTTTTTTAGAAGTAGGTCAGTGTTGATATTGGATGTCTGAGAAATGTCTGATGGAAAGATTTTTGCAGAAAATGCCGTACTTTCAAAGAACAGCCTGTCTTTTATTTCTTCCCTTGTGTGTTTCATGTTGTATTTCCTTGTCTGTCTCCCACTTCCTCATGCTTTTGTGTCAAACTCAGTCTTGACTATGTGCAAATGATAGTCACAGCTGTTGTGCCTGTGGTAAAGATCGGGCTTCATCATGCTCTGAAATACAGTGTCTTGCATACACAGCTTCAAATATTAAAGTCATGATCTCCAAGCCTCCAAGCTTTGTATTTTCTTAGCAGGGTTTGTTCAGTCATTTGCAACATGATGTAAGCTTCCTTTCATCACCTGTTGCCACACAGACAGAAAGAAGGGTATGATTGCTACATGACATGGGAAAAAAGTCTAAACATTCACCTTCCTTAATGCTCTTTCCAAAATTTGCCATTTGGAAAGAGCAAAAATGCAAACAATCATGGCTCTGCTACTGTGGAGAGTTTTGACCCATCCCATTTAAAAAAATAATGATTGTAAACAGACGTTTGGCATAAAGCTGTGTTGGTTGCTGTGTCTGTCAGTAAAATAGGCAGCCGACTGACGGCTTAGTGAGGAAACCCTGGATAATTAACACATAAACTCAACTTGTCAGACTCCCAACATTACTCAAAAAGAGCAGAATGGTACTTAAGACATAATAATCTGCAAATTAGATGTTTATTTTAGAGCTGTAGCAAGAGTGAGATGGTAGTAATTCTAGAAAGAGATGGCCAGATGGGGACATATAATACCAAGGCCAGTATGAAGAGAAAATAAAATTCTTTTATTATCATAATGTCCTTATATCATAGAAATGCGGGTGGATGATGTACATTAAAACGTTACAGGAGCAAAAAACATCATATCCACACAAATAGATAAATGTTTCAACTCAGAGACTTTAAAGCACATTATTAAAAATACTTTTTCAGATAATGATGTTTTACCTCCAGGACCAGTGTGGGTTAGGATGACATCCAGCTGTTCATGTCTTTAAATCAGAAAGGAAATAATAGAGGAAATAAATGAAACAAAAATCTATAGCATTAATAACTCTTCTTGAAATATGCTGTGTTATTTTAGCAGTATGAGTGGAGTTTTGTCTGAAATGAAAACCAGTAAGATAGTAAGATTAATTTCTGCATTTTATGTTTCATGTTTATCACACATTAAAAAAATAAGCTGATGAATTTCAGTGTAAATGTGCCTGAACCTCAACTTGTCTATGTTATCTTACACTGTATTAATAGCAAAATTTTATGTGAGAAATTTTTTTTTTAATTTTCTAAGAAATAGAAAGTTGTACTTCCACCATATAGGATTTAAATCCTTACCAGGATTGTACAAATACTTGATGTATTCCTCATCTCAACAACCTATAAAACATGCCATGCTGTAAATAGTGTTCAATGTTTTTTTGTTGTTGTTGTTTTTGTTTTATCTCTTTAGCGAATCGTGTTTCAGAAATACCCACACTGGCATTTTTTCTGAAAAAAAAAAAAAAATTCCCAACGAGATGGCTTGAGAAATCTGAAATGAAAGAAAAGAGGAACAGAATAAGTCACATCTTGTAATATAAGAAAAAGAGAACTAAGAAGTTTCTTTCAGTTTACATGTAAGTTTGTGTGAGAGATTGCAAGAAAAAAAGAGAAGATATTTGCAGAGAAGACAGGGAGGGGAGCAACATTGTTCCTCCTCTGTCCTACTTCCTAAAGAACAGCTGTGTGTCTGTTTCACCGGGAGGGCGGTGGCACCGGGGGTTATTTGAAAAGAGGAAGGAAGGAGAAATAATATTCTCACATTACAGCACAAGCTCTTGACTCAAACATATATGTATGGTTTCTGATGGACAGCGATCGAGTTTTCTCTCCAAGTTTACTTGCTGATAGAGCGTCAGTGACAAGTGTCACTGTCAATCTTGCCTTTTTTTCCATTTGGCTGACTGTGACATTACCACCAGCATTCTTGTCAGCTCGCCTGCATCTGTACTTGTGGAATGATGACTGAGCTCAGGATGGGAAAGGGCGCCGTATTGGAGGGACTTCTGAACAGTCCCTATAGTAAGCCTTTTCTCAAGAGACGATGCTTCAGCGATGTGAGTAATGTAAACATTTGCTTGTAAGATTTAGACTCTTTTCTCTGCAGATATCATAACTTTCAAAATTGATTTCAGTTTCACTTTTTTTTTCTCAGACAAAAATGGAGTAGTAGATTGGTTTATCTTGTATTTTTGCCTGATTAAAAGACTCTTGGTTTAATTTGTTTGCATTTGTACATGGATTGCTCTGATGGAAAGCTATAACAAATCATGCAAAGTTCTGAGGGGCATTTAACTTCAGAGTTGCTGCATTGTTTGGTTTACCATCTATGAGAGAGATCAACTCTAATCACTTTGCTGTGGAGTCAGAGGAGTTTACTACTAATCTAGACAGAGCAAAAGAGAATATTTGTTGATACCTGTGTTTGTCATGCGGGAATCAGGGTCTCCTTGAACATCATATGGTGGTGTTTATTTTTACATGCAACAATAGTTTGAGGCTGCACCTTTGGCTTTATGAGGTCAGAATCGGAGGAGCGGATGCATTCCTGGTTGCAGGCAGTGACAGGTGCGTGCATGAGTCAGAAGAGCACATTTCAGTACATGTTCATGTAAAAAGATGGATGTTCTCCCCAATGCCTCTGTGTGCATATGTGTTTTGGAGGGCCTGCAGCTCCCCTCAGTAAATTTAAGCTGTCATGTGGAAATGTCAGCTTGCCACTGCAGTCCAGTTGCGTTACATGGTGAACTGACAGTGCAGCTTTTACTGCGAGTTCCCTTTGCAATGCTCCTTCTGCACAGGTTGGAACTGCTACATGCCTTTAATGTGGACTCTGCAGATGAAAGGTTTGTGCCTCAGGGTATTTTCTTTGACTCCAGCCTCCACCAGTGCTTCAGCTAATTGGACAAAACACTGAGCAAAACACATCGGATCTGTAACAGTGAAGGGTTGAGGTGTAATTAAAACTCTTTGGCTGGATTGAAATATTTCCATCTTATGAGTAGAATCTGCCCTCCAAGTGGACACATGTTAGCTTAAATACGAATTATGTTATGACTGAAAATAAACTTAATTTTCAGTGTCAGGTAATTTTTGCTTCCTCTCTGTTTGCTACATGTTAAGCAGCACAGACTGTGTCTCAGTCACACATTAATGTGACTTTGTGCTTCCCAGGGCAGAACCAGGATGTGCGGCAGCTAATTTGCTAATTTGGCAGTAGCAAACAGTCAGAGGAGCAGTTGGCTTTTGCGACACAGAGAAGAGCCCCGATGCTTCGAGGCTCATTCTCCCTCCCCGAGAGTTGCTTGTTTACAGCGTGTTTGTCTTAAAGCATAAAGGAGCAATTTCAAGGGTTATGCTGGCAGTGAATGTAGAGAGCTGTGTCAAGTGGGGCAGGGAGTGCAGACAGAGCAAAAATTTAATTTGAGGTGATGAAACTTTCCATTCTTCAGCTGTTGGAAATGTACCATCAGGCTATTCGTTAAGCAGAGAAATCTAAGACAAGTCTGGAAGGTACGGCAACATCTCTACAGAATGTAAAACCCATGTGCCTTTGTGGTGTCAACTCTCTCCCCCAGACCTCAGACCTGTTTGCCATGATCGAGCGGATGCAGGTATAGTGAAGGTCTCCTGGCTCACCTTTTAAACTATCTGCTTCCCTTCTCACAAGCATTAATCAAATGGCAAACTTGAGAATTTCACTCACGTTAGACATATTTTTTCCTGCTAATTCAGTTTTCTGACCCCCCCTTTTTTTCTTCTGCTTTCCCCTACTTCGCCCTGCAGCCCAGCGAGTTCAGCTCTTGTATGTATTTGTCCTTGCATCTGTCTGTTATATCGGCAGCTTCAGGCTGTCTACAGAAACCTTCTGCTTCTAAATGTGCTCAACAGAGCCTCCTTTGTGTTTTCTCTTCACAGATGGGTAGTTTTGTCTGTGTCATCAGATGTGTGTAATGTAACGATTTTCATTTTGCTGAGATGGATTCTTATGCATCTAGTTTGTCTTGTTGTCAGTGCAGCAGCAACGCAGACGTGTCTGAAATATATTTGATATTGAAGGGAGAGCTACAGTTGGCGTTTGATCAAACATCATATTTGACTTCACAGGCATTCATGTGGCTTTCCTTTGAGCTGTGGTCTTGCATAATTCACCTGTTTTCTTTCAGCTGTGACTATCTAGTCTGTTTGTGTCAATGTTTTTTAGACTTTTAGTAATCCAGCAGAGACTAAAGCAGTTGTATTTTGTTGGGTATGCAGTGCCCCAACAAAGAACAACTTATGTTTCTTTGAAGCTGCCTTTGATTTAAAATCTTACTTTTATATTTTTTATATTTTTATATATATGTATATTTTTTATATATATATATATATATATATATATATATATGTGTGTGTATGTATTATAAGTACTATGTTCATATTTCCAGTTTTTTTACTTTCCATAGTAAAAAATTGGAAGGAAAATTACGTCAGACTTATATATAGCACTTCACTGGAACACTCAAAGATATTTCTACATGAAGTCATTTCCATTCACATACTCATTCACACAGCTGTGTATGATACAAATCTGCTGAATTTGATGCATTTGGTAAATGTGATACATTTCTAACCTTGCTGCGTACACATCCTTGCTAAATTTGGTACATTTCAAACCCTGCTAGAGGCTATTCAACAGAAACGGAAAAAAATGGCTACAGAGCTCATTCCATCCATCATTTATCTTTCTGTGCTCACTGGAAACTGTCAGCACTTATAAACTCAGCAGAGTGTGATGTGGATGGAATCATTGTAAAAAATTACTGATAATGGTATCTGCATTAGGACTGTTCTCATGAACATCCCCTACTTATCTTTTTTTTTACCCATTATAGCTTGTAAGATGTCACTCTTTTTCACTTCCTCTTTCTTTAACACATCTGGCTTTTGAGCTTACATCTTTGCACATCAGCTATTGTAACAATGATCATAAAGTACACTGCCACACAATAAATTTATTTGCTGCTGAGAATCGGTTGTACCCACCCTGATCATTTGTTTTGTTTTTTTTGTGTGTGTGTGTACAGCTGTGTGAACACCTTTCAGAGATACTGGACCTTTTCCATCACTACATTCGCTTTTTTTCTCTTTTCTCTCAACAGGGGTACAGAATGGATGAGCAAAGATGCCCTTTCCCTCCTCCCCTCAAAGTGAGTCACAAATTCACAAATCTCCACGTAGTGTACAGTCTGGTAAAGCATCAGGAATGGCAGTGTTATAAAACCTTTCCTTATCAGCTGTCAAGCAGGCTTTAGGGCGTTCTCCGACTGAGTTATGAGCTAAGGAGCGACAGGGGCAGCAACATTTTCTGCTGTCTTATTATCTGGACTGGCTGATGAAGTCCTTGCTGAAGTCCGGACTCAGCAAGAGATCTGGGGTCACGTCAGAAAGACCAAATGTTCAGTATCTTATGGTGGATTTGGCTAAAAGAGGATTTAGAATAAAAAAAAAAAAGATACTTTCCAGTTCCAATTGGAAGCTCGAGTTGTTTTGTTCTCATCCACAATCTGGCACAAATAGGCTGTGGTGAGGATTGGCTCTGTAGAATATGCAAGAATAAAATTGGGAGAAATACATACACACACTGCTCTTTGAATATAAACTTAGATCAGTTTTTGAAGGAACTATCTACTCTATTTTTTATTGTGTATATTGCCATTAAATATTATGCTGTATAGGAGTCAGATTTGCCTAAATTAGTTCTAGAGCAGCTACAACATCCAATACCAAACTAAATATTTAATGGGTTTGTCAAACTTGATTATGATTTTGCTTTGCCTGCTTGTTGAGATCAAATTCTGTCCAGTATTGTGAAACTACATTGAGGACAACACAAGACTCATAAAGTATATTAAATTTGCATCGTAAGCAGTTTTGAGCCCCAATGTTGTCCACTTCGACTGTAATTACGCAATTCTCACCAAAGGCGGATCTTAAAACTCCTACTTCGTCTTCTACTTCTCTCAGTATAGCCAATGTTTCTGCTAGTGCAACCAGAAAGGTTAGATGTTGTGTCAGAAACTGTGACTTTCACTTTTTCTTTATGAAGTGCTAAATGGTGACAGTTTTGCCTGCATACTGGCTACTGATTTAAATTGAGTATTTCTGCTTTGGTAGGACTATGTGAAAATCTTCTTTTGAGAAGGGGAAACGCTGCATGAAGAGAAACTGCAGCATGTCGATGTTTGTAGAGTCCAATTAAATTAATACCACACAAAGTGAGCGCAATCTCCACAAGCCAAAGGGAGAGAAAATGGTCTTAGCACTTCATGCATTACCTGCAAAGTAAAAGAAATTAAACCTCTAGTGGACACAATCGACTGGAATATTATTTTACTTTTCTCCCTGAGAGACTCTTGGCCTTTTCTCACATGGAAAGGTTTTAGCACCCTGTCACTAGAGGTTACAAAATACAAGATTCAAACTTCTATCAAATCCCTCCCAAGATCAGAAGAGGATCTCAAATCCAACATCAGTAGGACACATTTCTGTAGATTAGCTTAGCTTTTAGCTAGACTTTTCTATAAAATCTGATCAAATGATTCCTATTAGGTTTGGTTTGAAACATACAGAGCAAAATGTCGTATCACATTTTATGATTTTACCTTAAGATGTTATGTGAGAGGGAGTTTCCCAAAAATGACATGCCTATGATGACATCACATAATGCACAAGGCTTTGGAGAACCTCGGACTGTTAAGAAAACAAATGTTGGTGGATGATAAATTCCCCAGATATTATTGCAATTAACATAAATAATATAATAGTAATGGCATAATAGTCCAAGAACACATTCTCCAAGGTTAATAAACTTTAAATCCTAATGAACATGTAACACAGGAACCGGAACACATTTTACATTTTAAAAAAGGAAAAAACAAAACAGAAACGATTAATACAATGAATTATGAATCTTTTTGTATACAAAATTGTCCTTCAAAAAAAACAACAGACTGAAGACATTTGTCATCTAGTTTTTGGAACAAAAGTGGGTAGAATATATTGAATATTGTACCACAGCATCTACTTTGTTCTTGAGTAAAATAGGTACCACATCTTATGTGTTTTGTTTTTCTTCCTACAGACAGAAGAGGACTACATTCCTTATCCGAGTGTTCATGAGGTACATTTCTAGTCACTTTCTATACATGAGTGCAAAGTTTTTGATTAAATAATTCAACTTGAAACCTCTAAAGAGCTGTGTTAACTTGTTTTTTTTCCTCCATCGTCCTCAGGTTCTGGGTCGCAGTAGCCCTTTTCCCCTCATCCTGCTGCCCCAGTTTGGAGGCTACTGGATTGAAGGAACCAATCATGAGCCCAAAGAGCCGCCAGAGGCCGACCACCCTCCCTGTCCAGCCTCCCACGTTAAACTGGAGACAAACAGCACTGCCAAGATCTATAGGAAGAACTTCATGGGCAAGGTGAGAATGATGGTTATGTATATAATTTTCACTGAAATAAAACTGCGGAAATGTTTTGGTTAAAGCTGCAGTATGTCAAATATTTGTTAAGACTAAGTTATGACAGTATGAGAGATAATTTGTGAGAAAATCACACTCCTTCACCTCCTCCTGATGCAATCTGCAGAAATAAGCTGCTAGATCAGAAACAACCAATCAGTCAATGATCCTCATGTACACACTGCTCAAGATTGTAATTTGTTGCAGGTGTGCTAAGAGTGGAGAAACAACTTACTGTTGCAGGAAAAATGTTTATCCCCCATCACTGACGGCTTGCAAGGCGGTGCATGTATGGTGCGGAAATGTTTTGGTTAAAGCTGGAAAAGGAGAGGTAGCACAACAGAGAGTAAGAGGGAGGACATGAGCGGCATGTACACAAGAATGATTGACAGCTCTAAGAACCTCCTGCTGGCTCGGATTGGTTGTTTCTGACAGAACAGTGTATTTCTGCAGATGGCAGAGGACATAGAGGAGCTTGATTTTTCCAGTCAGTGTCATATTATACTGTCACAACGTAATGATAGCTTTAGCAAATAAGTAAAAAACATTTTTGTTTTTTTATAAAAGTTACCTTCTTTATTTTTTTCAAGGGACTTTTATTTTTAAAAAAACAAGTCAATGAAAACTATGGAAATAATACAGATCATTTCTGCTCTACACTGCCTGTTTCAAAGTGAAAGGTTTGAAAAGAGCATGTTGTAAAATCCCATCGTATGTTTATCTAAAGTATGCTCGAGTCTTAGTGTTCAGCAGACTGTGCAATAAAACCCTTTGTACGATGATAATAAGATTGTTATTCTCGGCTCCACTCCTAATTGTTAATTTATCACAGCAGTATCTTTTTATTATTGTGTCACCCACTGTCACTTCTTTGTGGAATTACATCATAGTAACATTTCCTTCACTTCTCTGCCCCCAGGAACACTTTAATTACTACACGATGGATGCTGCCCTCGGCCACTTGGTCTTCTCAATGAAGTATGAAGTCATTGGGGATCAAGAGCATCTGCGCTTGATGCTACGGTACCATTATGTTCCATTATTTCCCTCTAACTCTGACTTCTTTTGTGTGCTATTAATGTTTTTTTTCTGCCTGCCCTCTGTTCATCACAATAACAGCACCTTTCTTTTCTGTATTCCCTCCCAAGTTTTTTAACATTTTGCCCTGTACTTGTTCTTCTTTTTGCATGCAGAATGTAGTGTCGGTATGTTTCTTTTTTTTCTTCTTTGAGGGGGCCTCTCAAACACACAAAAAAACCTGAATCAACAAGAGAGAAGTAGGGGTAATTTGCTGCTTGCTTTTTTTAAGAGTGGTGGCAACATATCCAGCAATCAACCCAGCATTCACCTCTGCTGAAAAAGTGGAAGGCCTTCCACCCACTATTGCCCAAAGTCATGTTTATTCACTAAAATCCTCCACTCCATCACACTTACTGAGAAAGAGGAACGGGTGAGAGGCAGCACTCAGTGTGCAGTGTAACCTGTGAATTAAATTTAGCGCCCAAGAGATTCCTCTTAAGATTTTAATAGCAGCTCTCCTTGCTTGTTAATGGACCTTCAGAGAGGATGACTGTTTGGTGTGGTAGCAGTAACACAGCCCACAATGTTTTTCACGTTGTCTTGTTTTCTGGTAGGTGATCACCACCCACAGTCACCCCTTCAACTGGATGTAATCACAGGCAGTGGAAAGTAGTCATATTTAACAGACCTGAAAGACCAACAGAGTAACTCACGTTGTATTTCTATTTTACTGAAAATGCTCAATATAATCAGCCAATATGTCCACCGGCTGATCCAAGTAGCCTTGTTTAAATGATGAGAGCTGATAAAAAGGGTTTATCTTGAGCTTAAGTGACGGTACCCGCTGACCGAGGGAAGGGTGTGAGCGGCATGCACACAAGCATGGTTGACAATGCTACAATATCACTGATTGGTTGTTTCTGACCAAGAGCTGTGTATTGTGACAGATGGCCAATGAGCCATCTGTCGAAATACAGATTGTCTGTCTTATATTCTACTGTCAGGACACATATATTGTTTTAAAAAAAATACAAAAGTCAGCTATCGCTCCTGTAATACTGTTTCTAAATTATTATTATACTTATTTTTGCAGTTTGAGTCAGGCTTAGCAACGTTCACAATTATACTCGCTAAGCAAGAGAATTGCTGTTCTTGAGATGGATTTAATGAGTCTCAACTATGTATTTTCAAGCCAATTAGCTCTCCAGGTGTTGCATGTTTACTTTTAAAAAAAACAAAATATTGTTTGTTACTGCCTGCAGCATTTGAATATTTTTTCTTTTTGTTTTCACTGATGTAAGAGTTATATTTTAATTTGTTATAACTAAAGAAGAAACTAACCACATGTTACAGAGTGTTGCTCTTAAAGCTTCTCACCTAATGTCTTGACGTTTGCATGTAATAATTTCTTGGTGGCTTTTTATGGGTGAACGTTTCTTTTTTGTTGTTTAACTCCTTCCATTTTCCTAAACACATGCATTGCTATTTTATCTTTCAGCACAAAATACAAAACCCATCATGATGTGATCCCCATTTCCTGCCTTACTGAGTTTCCCAATGTAATTCAGATGGCGAAGGTAGGTAATCACAATCATACTGAATTAGTAATTAAGTTGTATTCAAAATGGATGAAGCACGTTGTTGTTTCTATTATTTTGCAGCTTGTTTGTGAAGAGGTAAACGTGGATAGGTTTTACCCTGTCCTCTATCCAAAGGTAGCTGTATTGTTTCCTCCTTTTCCATCTCATCCATCAACACTTAATCATCCTGACGTGACATGAAGAACTCCCCGTTTTTTCATCCCCAGGCTTCAAGACTCATTGTCACCTTTGATGAGCATGTAATCAGCAACAACTTCAAGTTTGGAGTCATTTATCAAAAGTTTGGCCAGGTGGGTGCATTTCAGAGATACTTTAGCTAATCTTTGCTTTCAGACTCACGTGTCAAACTCCTGGAAAATGTTTTCTGCCTGCTGTTTGCAGACATCAGAGGAGGAGTTGTTTGGGAACATGGAAGAAAGTCCAGCCTTCATTGAGTTTCTGGAGTTTTTGGGCACAAAGATTGAGCTTCATGACTTTAAAGGGTTTGACATTTTTCAGTTAATTTCTTTAAACACTTTAAATTTTCATTAGAATACCCTACCTAATGTCTGCAAAAGGGAGACCATCAGTCACTCAGTGGCTTATCAAAGATTTATTTCAAGAAGTAGAGAAAAAAAAAATCAAAAAAGATTGAGTTGCTGAGATTGCAAGCTAAGTAGGAAGATGGAGTTCCCTTCATTAATTGAGTGATCAGAGATCAGGAGCTCTGATAAAATTACATTCTACTGACAGCATCATCCGTCCCCTCAAGATTTTTATCCTTTTACTCCAAACTTTCTCCCTCCTCCATCTTTTTCTCCATTATGTTTAGTTCCCATACTTCTCTTTTACTTCTCCAGTTTTCGAGGTGGACTCGATGTCACTCACGGGCAGACGGGGATGGAATCGGTTTACACAAATTTCCATAATAAGGAGATTATGTTTCATGTGTCCACCAAACTGCCTTATACGGAAGGAGACTCACAGCAGGTACAGACAAATCCCAGCTACTCATGAGTGTTGTAGTGTTGTCAAGTCTTTCTGGTTTGATTTGTGAAGTTTTCCTGTTGATCTGGTCTGGGTTGCGAGCTTAGTTTCAACTAATGTAAGTAAGATTGATCTTTTTATTCTATGCTTTTCATGATTAGAAAAAAAGAGTAAAAATATTGACATGTCTACCATTTTAAAAAGTTTATCTTTTTTAATTTATCGTAAGAACTTGAGGAAGAAAATTCCATTAAAGTTTTGCTGGAGTCGTTTTGAAACCATTTTAGAGATTTGCAGATTTCTTTACCTTTTTTTGAAGAAGCATGAAACCCAGATCAAATCGGCTACAAAATAAAATATATCTATCTATATATATATATATATATATTACATTGAAAATAATAATAAGACAAATAGACTTCATCAACACTTGATATCGATTAGCCTTACAGGATCATATTTGGTGGGTGCTTGTGCAGATGTCTAAATATTCCATAATTTCTCTATGTCAGGGCTGTTCAATTAAACACATTCCTATTTAAATTTTCCTCCCAACAGCATAAAAAAGAATGTCATCAAGAAAAGACAAATCATATATTATTTGTCACATTCTCTTTTCTAAGTATGCTGTAATTTAGTTGCTTATGCAATACTGGCAATGGATTTCCAGACTCGATAACTAATCATGTTAAATAATTTCAAGGACTTCGTTATTGACCAAAATAATTTACTTTTTTCTCTCATCAGCAGGTCATAGTTGTCCTTTGTGACCTTTAACTTTAGCATCTTAACCAAGACTAAAGATTTAGTTCAGTGTTTCTTTTATTCTGAGGAACTCGTAGATCTGACCTCAAGGTTTGTAGCAGGCAGCAACTGATGATCATTTCTGTCACATAGCGCTGAGCTGCAGTCATTTTTAGACAGCCTTATAGCCTTTTTCAGATTCATAGCAGCAATTTCATTTCTCATATCATTGCTGGTGTCTTCCCTATCAGGCATTTTGTAAACAGAAACTTGAGTACTCCTTATCAGCAAACTACACAGGCTCATGCTTACTGCTAATTACTTGACTGAGTGCCTTTGATTAGCAGCACCTGGTTGCCAATTACCCAGTTAATTTTCAAAGAACCAGTAAGGGTGTACTTTACACAAACCCACTAGAGGAGGCTGCAATAGGGAAATTTCAGACCCTTACAAGACAAATGAAAATAAACTGCGCTGTTTTGTTTTTTTCTGGTAGTAGTTGAAGGGGGGGTTGTGTTCAGTATGTTATCTTAGCACTTGGACAAGGCAAATTGGTGCTGCTGTTGACAGAACCACTAACCTTCCAGTTTGTGAACAACCCCCTTCTGAGCCGCAGCACTGACAAAAATAATTGCAGAGCCCCAGATCGTAGATGAATAAAAAGGGATTCAAGAAAGCAACTGGAAAAGAAACTGTGCCCTACTTTAGAAGGACTCCCACAGCCGCTGTGGTCTGCACACCATCATCATCGCTAAAGTATGAAAACTCTCCAAACGGTGCCAAAACAGACGTATTCGTCCTGATTTGAATGTTTTCCTGTATTTCACCTCAGATCTTCCACCAACTGTTTGAATATCATAATACTTGACTTATAACTTGGTCATGCTGTAGTTAGTATGAGTTGATAAAAAACAGTTATGAAGGCAGGAGGAAGTGGAAACACCCTGGTGTGGTTCATAAAGTGTTTTCACTTTATGAGCCACTTTCAGAAATTGGGTAGTTTTCCCCCTGTGCATTTTTCTTGAATTTCCTGGAGTAAAAAGAAACAAGAAATTACCCCAGGAAAAGTTTCTTGTAATAAGGTAATATTTTTTCATTTACCAGGCCCTTCAGAATGGAGTGACTTGGAGGAAAGGTTTTGTTTTATTCATCTGTTTACAACTTTTCCCACTATGATTCTGTTGTATCAGTTTAAAAATAGTTTTCTGTTCACTTTTCACTTTCTATACCAGTCATCAGCATGACCAAAGCGTCTTTGGCCAAAGGGAAAGTAAATCCTTCATTCTACATGTTAATTTACAGTTTTAACCTATTTATGTTCTGAGGCACAAATAAAAAGATCTGTTCATGTGAATCACAGACAGATCTTTAATAATGCGCTGCTGTTTGGGTGTGCTTTAGTGTGATTCTCACACTTTATTCATTAAATGTTTTAAACTTCCCCTGACTCTGAGGTTATTAAAATACACCATCACTGCATAGTCACAGTGAAATTATCATGGGAACAGTGGCTTTTAATCTTCTCTAGTCTCAGAAGTGATATAATGCATGAGTTTGCAAAATCCTTTTAAAATTTGCTACAGTTGCACTTTTTTTGCAGTTAGTGACCACATTATAAGAAACTCTAGTCCTTGAGTGAGACAGTCCTGCAACATTTGAATGCATCCCTGCTCCAATGCACCTGGATGAAATACATGGTTAATGACCAGGCCTTTCCAAAACCTGGTAATTCAGCCTTTTTATTTCTCCCTTATTTGTTGACGATGATCCAGTTCTACAGGAAAAAATATTTTTCTAGCAACTTCACTTAAAATTATCATTGAAGATATTGCAGTATATAGTTTCCAGTTTATCCCTTTCCTCTTCAAAAAAAACCAGATGGTTCCTCTGTGATGTCCCAGAAAGGATATGAACATGGATTTGGTTTGTTTTTGGAAAGGTGCATTTTATCTTGATTAAATAAGTTAGAATCAAAATTGCCAGAAAAATAGAACAATCTTAACTTGTTGTTCTATAGTTGAGTATCTACACTTAAAATGAGTTTGTTTTCTACAGAAAAGCTCTGCTCATAGCTATAATGTCTCAGGCAATTTTTTCTGGATATGCAAGTTGCAGGCCATGAAATGTCAACAGCTCTTATTCAGTTTTAGAAAATAAACAGTTTGCTCTGTTGATCATCATGTATTTTAATGACTGAGAAGGTTGCAGCTAACAGGTGCAGCTAAATCTTGCCATCTGTTAAGTTTCCCTAATTAACACATTGTATCTCATTCTTTATTGCAACTGAATATTATACTCATACATTAAAAAAAAATAGCAGAGACTCTTATTTCCCCAAGTTTTGCCTGAAAATATGAAGAAAATTACAAAAATTGTATAGGTGATAAAGTTAAAATGCAATGGAAATGTTTTTAGTTTTTCCTGTTTCCGTTGTTGAGAAATAACACTGCAGTTCTTCCTTCCTTCCTTCCTGCATTGAAATTCTTGCTCTGTTGGTTTCTGGCTGCAGACTCTCATCTCTCTGTTATTGTTTTTGTAAAGTGCTGCATTTGTTCTCAGAAGCTCTTTAGTGCCATGAGTGGTTTGAACTTTGTTACCAAAGTAACCCTGAACAGTTGGTTCATAAAGCCAAGACATGGAGACAAACAGAGGACATAAACACCACCCACATGGGATGATTCATCAGGGAACAGGAAAAAGGAGGCAGGGAGCACACTTAAAACCAAAGCCTTTATTCTGGAAGGAAAATAGGCTGAATTTATCCAAAGTGATGATCTGGCCTGGCAGTAAATCTGCATGGAGAGAATAAGCTGAACGATTTTAAGCTGTCTGAGTTCGGAAAGTTTGTGAGAGAAACTACTAAAAAATGTCAACTATAAAGGGATGAAGCAGCAGCAACCCGGTTGCCTGAATTTACATATAATGTGTTCTTTAATATTCAGCCTTTAATGTTGTCTTAGAAATTTATCACCAGTATCTATCAATAAATAATTGAAACGGTTGTGACTCGTACTGCCATACTGACCATACCTGTGAAAATAATATTCTTAAAGTTACTTAATAATCTTAATATTTTCTGAACGCTGATAAATAAAAAGTATTTGAAGGATTTATATAGAACACAGCCTATATAAATTCAGAGAAGAATTCAGCCTCTTTCACTTTGAATTCATTATGATTTTTACCAAATATTTCATTTAGTTCTGAGACGCTCTTAGTGAGAATCCATTTCTGGCTTATGCATGCCTGCAATGGCTCCAGCTCATCGTGGAAACCTCCCAGGTTTAGAGCCAGATGGTTGATTGTTCACAGCATGACAAACAGGCTGGCTGTAACACGAAGAGGCTATAAAGCAAGTGAACTGTTTCTGGAAAAGCAAATGCCATCATCATCTCTTAATTACACAGTAAATATTGGCTCTGTTGAGCTGGATATACAACTGCTCCTCTTGTGAGACATTTTTCAAGGGCACACTAACATTGCAGACTCTGTTTTTAATCTAAATTTACAAGCGTCTTTATTAGGTACACATTGCTAGGACCGTGTTGGACCCCATTTTAAAACTATTAATTCCTTGTGGTATTGATTCAGCAAGGAGTCAGAAACATTCCTCAGAGATTTTGTTGTAACAAATTGTCTTGACAGCCTGATGCAGTTGTAAAAGGTTTGTCAGAAGCTCATCTGTGTTGTGAATGTCCCGTGTTGAGCATCCTCATGGTGCTTCATTAGAATAAGATCTGCTGACTGAGGAGGCCATTTGAGTTGAGATGATTTTCAACACTCTGAAACCAACATGCTTGTCTTTCTGAAACACTTAGAACAGCGGGTCTTGCATGCAATGAACAAAACCATTTAAATCTGTGTTTCCAACTCATGCTCATGCTCATGCACCGTTTGATCTTCTGCAAGTCATCATCAACACATCTAGGTGCAATGAGTTGCTGCAGTCTGACAGGTCCTCTCATTTTCAGCATAAGGAATTGGAGACGTGTGACTAATAAAATGGCAAGTGAGGGAGGGTATGTGATGCAGCTTCATTTAACAGTTGTATTATATTGCTAAGTATCCCTATAAATGATGGAAGGCTACAGTCTCCTGTGGAGTGTCGGAGCATGAAGGGTCAAAGAATGTCCTTAGAATATCTTTTGAATTCCCCTCTTTCTGTATCTATAAGCAGAATCTGCTGTCACTTCTTTCTGACATAGATGCATCTGATTGATTTGGGTAGCAATATTCTTGATAAGTATTCCATTATGGTACATATATACATTTTTATCTGCACTCATAACCTGTATTCTGCTATCTGATGTAGAAAAACATATTTGGACAAGCACTAATGTGACACTGCAAAGTGAAATCTACATAAATTTTAGATAGAAAGAGATGAAGTCATCTCCTTAGATATTTATGTATGCAACTAAATTAGAATACCTTGCAAAAGCCAGTAAGGTGACGGCATACATTCATATTTCAGCACAAAAGGAATGAGTCCCTTTTGTTTAGCAGTGGCAGATTTTTTTTTTTTTTTAAGTAGATCGCCTGCATGAAAGATTTAGACTTCAGGACGGGTGCTGTGTCCTCCAAATGCACAAGTGTCCTTTTAGCAACTTGAAGCTTTTTGGCAACTAGGGAAATGCTCTACTACAGTTATTTGTGTGTCCACCACCCACTCTTTGACGTTACCTTCTCTGCTATTCCAAATTATATATTTCTGCGACATATTGGCCTAGCAAACATATTTAGGGATCAAAAATGGGAAATGTATGCTATATTGGCCTAGCAAACATATTTAGGAATATTTAGGGATCAAAAATGGGAAATATAGCTGTAGTAAGTATATCATGTATATATTTTCCGGTACCGTTCATACTTCATTCTTTTTATGTCATATATATGTCACCCAATATATATGTCACCCAAACATGAGATGGGAGAGTTACAATATGTTTGGCTGTAAAACTGAACTGATCTTTTAGAGAGGATTTTACTCTATTCTTTTGGGACTCAAACAAATTCCTCTTCAGACAATCTTTGAGTTCAGGTTCTGGGACGGATTCTCTAACAAAATTGTATTTTTAGTCTTAGGCTTGGTTATCGTATATTTTTAAGTTGGTCACTTTCTGTATTTGTGGCTCCCCCCTTCAGCTGCAGAGGAAGCGGCACATAGGCAACGACATTGTGGCCATCGTGTTCCAGGAGGAAAACACTCCCTTTGTACCGGACATGATCCAGTCCAACTTCTTGCATGCGTATGTTGTGGTGCAGGTGGAGAACGCATGCTCAGACAATGTTACATACAAGGTTTGTTTCACAGAATGACAGTTTTCTATTATAAAATGTTCATGTTTATCTGATAAACACGTTTCAGATCCATTAGAAGTTTGCTTAGAGGACTGAATCCTAATTACTAGTGTTATCTCTTAAATTACCATATTTTTGACGTAATTAGAGTTTTTTTCCTTATAAAATAGAAATTAAGTAAAACCCTCTCATTAACCTATTAAACCATCTGTTTTTGCTGTTATGAAAGAGACACAACATGCATTTGCTTGACTTTCAATATCCTGTGCAACCTGATAACACACTAACACACTCCCCATGCCATGTTTCTTTTTATTTCTTTTTTATTGCACCTACATATACTAGATCAGCAAAGACTTTTCAGATCAGATAATGATACTCACAGTAATTACTGTATAAATATCAGTTTCCAAATGAGACCCTCACCCTTTTGGCTCTTTGGTCAATAAATGTGATTTCCTGAATGATTCTTAGTAAAATTGAGAAGCAGTTTTAGCATGTGTGCATATTTTCTCCATTTGTGGATAATGTCTCTCACTGTGGTTCACTGGAGTACTAAAATATTAGAAATTATTTTCTAACACATCCAAAACTTAATGACATTCTGTTTTGCTCTTGAATTTCTTTAGATGTGTTTTCTTCCCTTTTCTTTTCTTCTAACCTACTTCATGTTGTCAGACAGGTCAGGTTTTTCTTGATTTTAATGGTTGGGCAGTAATCAGGCCTTGGTGTCGCCCATGAACCAAAGATAATTTGATTAATCAAAGTTCACTCATGATTTAACAAGATAATGGGCTGCAAATACTCTTTCACATAAACCCAGGTTTGGATTTTTTTCTCACCTCTTAAAAATGATCTCGATTAATAAATGGCATCACCATTCAGAAACACTTTTGACTAGTGTGTCTAAAATGCAAAAAGAAAAAAAAATCTTTCTCACTTTTCTGGGTTTTTTTGTTGTTTTTTTTGCTCAGGTGTCAGTCACAGCTAGAGATGATGTACCTTTCTTTGGACCTGCTCTACCTGACCCTGCCATCTTCAGAAAGGTCAGCAACCAAACAAAAACATCTGTTTCCCAGGGAGATGCCATATAGCTTCCTTTATTCTTCTCCCAATATTGTGCCTTTTTCATCCTCAGGGCCCTGAATTCCATGAGTTCCTCTTCACGAAGCTTATCAATGCGGAGTACGCCTGCTACAAGGCCGAGAAGTTTGCAAAGCTGGAGGTGAGAAGCATATTTAAGAAAACATTGTCATCATTTTTCCCCATTTATTATAATGTGTTTATTCATGTTGCCACAATCTAGCATCCGACCGCTTGCATCTATCTGCAACCTACTGACTTCATCGTCCTCAAAAGTGAATTTTTAGATGCACTGTCACTGAAAATATATTGGATTTGTCTGTTGACAGGAGCGAACACGTTCGGCTCTGCTGGAAACATTGTACGAGGAGCTGCACATTAACAGCCAGTCCATGATGGGTCTGGGTGGAGACGAAGATAAGCTGGAGAACGGAGGTGGAGGCGGAGGGGGCGGCTTCTTTGAGTCCTTTAAGGTACAGCGTTATTTTTTTTTATTATTATTATTGATCTGGTGCACTGGTTATCTGCAACTACACATGCATGGGCAAGAGTGGTGATGAGTGGAAAAAGTTTTTGGATGTTTTTCTTTTTCTTTTCGTCCTCTCCTTTCTCTTGGCTGGGATTCTGGGTATTCACACATGAGGAAACAAAGCATAGAAAATATGCAGTATCTCAAAGGACCAGTCCTTTGGCATTTGCTGTCCTCACTTGGCTGTGACTGCTGAACTCAGTGGGTTTTTGCATGGCACTGTGGCTTTGGAGGCAGCGGAGTGTCCTCTTGTGTATGAAAGGCACTTTGCTCAGACTGAGAGTTCTCCATCACCGGCCGTGGTGAAGCAACACCCAGCTACTGAGGCCTGGCAGCAGGGATTGTGATAGCTGATGACGAGCAATTTAATGACCCTTCATTATGCAGCTTATGATGCAATTTGCACATCTCCCCATGGGCAGCGTTCCATTAATGTTTTTCTTCAGTTAACCTTTTTTTTTCTTCAACTTCAGTCTCAGCTGCTCTCAGTATGTCTGTTAACCAGTTTTTCTTCAACCTTTATTACAGACTACCTTAAATGTGCTCCTGCCCTTCTGTTGCCAAGTTTTCAAACTTGCTGTCTCTTTGTCTTTGCCACCTTTGCAAGTTACATCTGTAAAGATTTTCCACTCCTTTTTGTCTCTGTTGTAGTACAGTTGGGTAGATTGCATTGTCCTGCTGTCTCTTAATCTTTGCAGTCCTTGTCTTAGTCGTCTTCATGTTTAGGACTCATCTACGTCCAGCTGATAGTAGTTTATTTTAATGAAGATGTGTCTTCATCTTAAGCAACATGCTCTTAAGCAGCGTGCCCTTAGTTTACTTTCTTCCTGTTGTCCATTGATCTACACTACCAATAAAAGTTACGAAGCAGTCCTGCATAAACAACACACCTGTCACACACATATTACACACATACACACCCTATAAAACACTTATTAAAGTACATTTCCTTAATCACCTCATAGCATTTATATTTAATCACATCTAGCAACAGATCTAATGAACTGTTGTATTAATAATAGAACAAACTGATATGAATAAAATATAATATAATAAATTAATTAGCCAAAAACGAATATGAAAAGATTGCAGTGGAAAAATGTAAACCATTTACATGAGATTTACTAATGGAATTAGGGCTGTTTTTGATCAATAATCCAGTGATGGACCAATTTCAGGTTCTGCCAGAAGTCACCAGGTTTTTATTGAAATGTTCTCCAGAAGAGAAATTCCCCCACCTCATGATATGCCTTCCCCCAGATCATCCCAGTTTAAATCCCAGTAGCTCCAAACAACTGGTTTGCAGCTTTGTTTGGCTCCAGGAAACCACTGGTGGTTACAGCTCCTGATTTTTTTATTTCTTTTTTTTTTCTTTTTCTTTTTTTGTTTTGCTTTGTTTTATAATATCATAATGATTCAAGATTTGAGCAAGTTCAGCAAAGTTTGCTTAGCCTGAACTGATTTATGACTTCAGAAGTCATAAGTCCAGTTGCAGCTGGGCTTATGATTTATGAACATCAGCTGATTCTTCTGCTCTATTTGAATGGCATGTTCTCTTCTCCTCCCCATTTTGATGACTGTCTAAGAGAAACTGATCTCTCTGTCATGTCATATGTAAACCCCAGAGAATCAGGAAGTTATACATTTAAAACTCCAAGACAATCTGACCATCTTGTATTTGAAGATGCTTAATTTTTCCAGAATCTTACATTAAAAAAAGAAATAAATGAATCTGTTAAGGCTTTTACACATATTTAGAAGGGATACCAATACGGTATAAATTCCCTTTATAGATTTGGGAATATTAGTCAGTGTTCTGGGTTTCCACGCAATATGAAGGTGGATCCACTGACTATGGATATCTCCTCGTTTTCTCTGCAGCGGGTCATCCGCAGCAGAAGCCAGTCAATGGACGCCATGGGTCTCAGTAACAAGAAGTCACACACAGTCTCCACTAGTCACAGTGGCAGCTTTACCCATAATCCCGCAGAGAGCCCCAAAACTCCAGGGATTGTAAGTAGCTCATTTTGGTTGACATGCCGCTCATCTGAACACACACCTCACATTCAGGACATGGTGTTTTCACAGCACAGTGGGTAAACACGTGTTCAGAAGGGTCTCGACTCAAAAGCAAAGTGACAAAGTACTTTTACTGGCACCTCATCTGTATGTTCTTAACACTAAAGCACTTACTTTTATTTCTGACATTTTATAATCACTCTGGGTTTGTACTCATCTTTCACTAATTGACTCTTTCCATTTATGACTCATGCTATTTGTGTTAATCCTGTTTTTCTGTTTAGGGGAGGGGGGGGGGAAACTTAAAACAAGATTTTATGCATTTTATTCATTGTCCTCTGTTCGAAGAAGTGTTGTTGCAGCATAAATTGGCAGGCTTTTAGCTGGGAACAAACAGTGCCTGTTTTAATAAAGGAAGTGATTGTTTTTGAGTCCCTCTTCCAGGGTTTGAAGTGAACTTACACTAGCAGCTGTATGATTACCCAGACTCCCTCCCTCGTTGCTATGCTTTCATAATGAGTGTCTCCTCATTGCAAACACTTGATGCAACTTTGTGGATGTGTGGCTAGAGAATATGCATGGCACTTATTATAAACCTCAAGAGCACCTTGGCCTGTTTGTGTCTCCTTTCAATGTTGTATGTTCCAAGTTTTTGGGAATCTCTTTTGCCCCATTTATGAAAAGCTTTTTGATGTTATAGTACCTGCTTGGAACGTCAGCCCCAGTTGTCCCCTTCTCCTCCTCTTACTGCATCGGTAAACAAACTTGTATCCTTAGGGCAGTACCTGTCAGCATGCCTGCTGTGCTGATCCTCCTATGTTTGACCTCAAACTTCCTTAACCCTGTGAAGCTTTTCACTATTTCCTTTTCCTCGTGTTTGCTTTTTAAGTTATGCTGAAAGCTCCCTTTAAAGCTGTTTTGCTCCCTGCTGTTAAAATTCTTTGTGTTCTGCGCATGAGATCTTATGATGTGTTCTTTCTTTTTCTTTTCTCTCTCTTGCTTCTTCCATCTTTTACCTCCCCCTTTCTCTCCCTCTCTGCTTCCCTTTGGCCCGTCTTGTGTGGCTCAGTCATTGCTTGTCGCGGGGAAAAGTCCCAGTAAATATGGACGCCGAGGCAGTGCCATAGGGATAGGAACAATAGAAGAGGTTCATGCATTTTCTCTCTTACTGTTTATCATATTTGTTTGCATTTCTAATGTGTTCTCTTTATAGAACAATTAGTAACATTTCTGTGTTGCTTAGATTAGAATGTGTTCTAGTTTATGATGCTGTGGGAGGTGCTGTTAATATTACATGTAGTGATTTGCAACCACATGCTTCAATGTCATTTAAGTCATTCATTCATGTAGTAAAAACTGATGTGTTTCATGATTTGACTGATGGAAACAAACATATGAATAATGACATGAGGGAGGGTAGTTTTGTTTGTGCTGCTTGATGCTTTAACTCAGAGCTTTAAGGCTGAATGTCCTTAAATTTCCTTATTTGTAACTTTGTGTATGAACTTGCATAGAAAATACAATTTTGTTCCTGCTTTTGGGGTGTTTTGCTTGGATATTGTACTGTAATACTTACAAAATTGATATAACACTTTTGAAAGGGTCCAATCTGAACAAGAGAGTGTTCTTATTGTGTTTCAACAAATTAGAAAGAAGTACTACTTCTAAATTCTTACCATTTCTACAATTCAGCTTCAAAACAAAAACCTGGTTGAAAAAATAATTGTTACAAAGATGGGTAACCTGGTTGCAAAGGTGTGCACATTTTTAGATTAATATGCATCTAAAACATCTTTTGATTTGATATAAGCATTTAGTCTTTTGACCTAACAGCTCTTAGTTATTGTTGTGAATCTGATGAGCCTGAAGTTACGCTCAGTTGTTCCAGAAGGATCTCTTGACCTAAAGTCATAGTTTACAGAGACGTTACTAATTTTAACCCAAGTGTGTACACATTTAAGTGCTTGTAGTACATGAAATATACAGTTGTCTGAATCCTGGTGTGTTTTTTTAAAACAATATTCTATATTTATCACCATCAGATCATAAATTATCAGCAGAATATTTATACATGTAGATGGATTTTATTTGCTTCAGTTGCACTACAGTACAGCATTTCAATATGTGCTACAATACACACAGTATGATGAATGCTTTGCACCAATGACTTCCCCCAAAATGTGTCTCTTACTATTTTGTTTCTCTTGCACCCTGTTAGTCATTGATCATTCCTGGGAAAAGCCCAACCAGAAAAAAGTCTGGACCTTTTAGCTCGCGCCGCAGCAGTGCCATTGGCATCGAGAACATCCAGGAGGTCCAAGAGAGGAGGTGAGAGTACAGCAGGGAGTGGGTAGCGAGGACAGAACATTGTTGCAACAGATGGTAGGAAGGACAACTAATTAACTCGTTTCTCAGATTCAAATTCTTGCTGGACACTCAATGGCTTTTCGTACCTTACAAAAGGGCTGATAGACCCACAATTTTTTCACACTTTCTTACATTACAGTCACAGTCTTAGCGCAGAAGTTTCACGTGAAAGATGGTAACACATGGTTTTCACAGTTCTTACAAATAAAGATCTGAAAAGTGCGGAGTGCATTTTTATTCAGTTTCCCTGAGTCAATACTTTTGTCTTCTGGTTGTAAAATACTTTATCTTTTGACATAAACGTCTATAAAAAATTACATTTTCCATGGAAGATTATTTTAACCCCTTCATTTTTAGTAAAACTGTTGGAATATTGTTTTATGACTTTACCTCACTCAACTTCCCCACAACTGTCTCTGTCTTTTGAGATCATTGGTCTTCCTGATGCTTTTTTCTCATTAATGTTCTCTAAAAACTTCTGAGGTCTTTAGAAAACTGTTGCATTTGGACTGAGACTAAATTACACTCACTTGGATAGCGTACTAATTAGGTGACCTCTGCTGGCCGTTGTTGGCACTGGATTTTATTTAGAGGTGGGAAAGTAACCAGACCTGAATGCAAATTCACACCACTCTTTTTCAAATCTTGGCTTTTAAGCATTTTTAAAATAATTTTTCTTCCACTTCACTTTCTGTTAGTATATCCTCTAAAATCCCTATGAATGCATTGATGTTTGTAGTCGTAGCTCAACAAAATGCGAAAAGATTCAGGAGGCCAATTTCCTTTGCAAGGCATGTGTTGCTACTCTACTAGCAAATTTGAACAAGGCTACATGTTGTGATCAAATAAAGTTCAATGAACGTAACAGTTCATTTGTAGGTGTTTATGAGCAGTTTTTCAGTTGTAGTAAGAGGCACTTTATTGGTCTTAAAGCCCATATTTTTACAAGAATACTCCATAAACCAATTTGCTTGTTTTCATCGCCTGATTTCCCCCTCTTTGCGTCAGCCGAGAGGTCTCTCCCAACACGCAGAAAACTCCAGACTGCAGCCACTTGTCACAAGAAAACAAATCAGGCAACTCCTCCGCCCACAGTTCTCCGGAGTTTGCAGCCACAAAGAACAGGTGACCATCTCCTTTCGTGCTAAAGTTGCACACACGGGAAGGCTTGTGAAATATGTGAAAAGAGACAGGTGTTAATATGATCAAAGTAACCCAGGTGTGTAGTCTGGCGATGTGTTGCAGAGCGCCTTCCATCCCCGAGGCTCAGGACTTGTCTCGCTCCTCCTCCAACGCCAGCAGCTTCACCAGCGTTGTGGAGGAGCATGAGGCCGAGGAGGAATATGAAACTGGACTGGTGGGTACAGACGCAGGCACACTGATAAACACATTATGAAAGTGCATACATTATTGAAGTCACTCTGGGAAAACAAAGACGCTTGAATCTCTCCCCTGATTATACTGCCTCCATTAACTTTTGTTTAATATTTACTGGGGGGGATAAAGGAGTTTTAAGTCGGCAGCTGTTACCTGCACAGTAAAAACAAAGAGCATGAAAAGGCTCAATGGATTTCATCACATCCCAATAATGACGGGCCTGAAAATGGACTGCAGGGTCATACATATTAATGTGTTTATGCAGGTCGTCTATTTTCAACCATGTGCATTTAAGAAAAGCTATAAAGCTAATGTACACCTGGAGTATTAACTCCCGTTTAAATTTATTTTTTATTTAAAAAAAAAAACAGGAAGTATAAAAATCTAATTGTACGTCTTTTCACAGGAAAGTGTGTCTTGTGTTACTCCAGTAAAAAAAGACTCGTTTGTTTATGGGTCTGCCGTGGAGGACAGTTCCTGCAGCCAGGGAAGTTTTTCAGGTGAGTTTGCGACATGTTGGCTCATTCCAGAGATGATCTGGAGGTGTAAGAAGCAGACAGATTGCGTCACGTATCAGAGGAGAATCTACATTGGGGAAAAGAAAGAAGAACGCTCTCCGTTTCCTGGGCAAATCATGTCAAAGCGCACTTGAGCACAGACATTCCCTTCATTGGATGTAACTTAGAGAGCTGCTTAAATGACTAAGGTGGAGCAACACAAAGCTAGCCAGGATTCCCCTCCACACATCTTAATGGCTAACTCTGTCCTATCAGTCCTATGCATTTTCTCAAATCTCTTTTTGTTTCCGGCGTGAACAGCTGGCAGCATTGTACGGTTGAGTTTATTACTCATGACAGCCACACATCTGTCCCCTTCCTCCAAGCAGCTTCCCGTCTTCAGCAGCAAGCGGACGGGGTGAAGACGTCGGAGCCCAAAGGGACAGACAGCCAGCCCAAGACGGAGCGCCCCCAGCAGGAGCAGAAGCCGTCGTCGGTGAGGGAAATTACTGAACATCAGTCTCTAAATGACATTGTAATGGCTTCACACATCGGCAAGATGAATGTGTGCAGTCATGTATTGTTTAAGTCATCGTTTCCATTAGATATACCCAGCTTAAGCATCAGAAAGTCTTTGGGAGGATCACATACAGATGAAATACAAACGTTAAGCTCATCTTCTCACCTTCATATTGCTACATTACAGCCAGTATTTTTCTTTGGCAACTATTTTGTTAGCTCCAATATTTTACAGCATAAAGAGACGAAGCTTCCATGTATCAAATCTCATGACCGTTCTTCCAGATGATACATATTCCCCACCATTAGGGGGTGCTAGTGTTATTGTTGTTAGAAGGAACCATAACAGTTATCAAGTGGAAGTTAGCATGGATGTGTCTGCAGAATATTGTTGATTTCCTTTTAGATCAACCAGGTAGTAGTTTTTAAAATATCTACATTCTAACATGAGATCCATGAATATTCACAGCTCACATTTTGTGTTGATTTGCAGAACTGTTAGCTGCTGTCTTCTGATCACCGTGTTGGCATCCATTTCAAGGTTGGACACATTGCTTACATAAATATTTATTGCTTGTCTTACTGTACAGAGCAATAACCGTCTTTACAGTTTATTATTATTATTATTAGTATTAGTATTAATAATAATAATAATAATAATAATAATAATAATAATAATAATAATAATAATAATAATAATAATAATAATAATATTTATTTATTTTGACTCCAGTTTCAATAATTCCTATTTACGTCT
Source organism: Micropoecilia bifurca (assembly GCA_903067075.1). Lineage (NCBI taxonomy): Eukaryota > Metazoa > Chordata > Actinopteri > Cyprinodontiformes > Poeciliidae > Micropoecilia > Micropoecilia bifurca. Next base: position 12,567 of record CAEGAF010019300.1, on the reverse strand, counting down.
TGTCTGCCAAGTTTTCTATAATCACATTGTCAGGTTCTAGAATGCTATATTTTATGTTAAACCTTTGGAAGTTCTAGATTTCTGTATTAGATTCTGATGGATTTATTATAAATATGGGAACAAACTGTGTGTTTGTGACAATCTTACGGTCAAGTCGCATTTAATGCCACTTCTTTCTAATTTATCTCATTTTGTAGATGGAACGCTGTTCCATCCTTTAAGCTTAGCTCCCTTCATAAGCCTAATTTATTCACTGATTAGATTTAAGTGGCTTAACAAACATAGAAAAATGTATTGTTCTGAAAGAGGTGGATGACTGAAAAAGCTGGCAAAGTGGAATATTTAAAGACCTTCAGAAAGCCTGACGAACTGTCAATACAGAAAGTGTCTTCGAATACAAAATTATTAATTCTGATGTCTAATTTATCGTGTTTCTACACCTTTTCTTCTTAGAGACGTATTTAATACAGAAGAAGAGATGAGGACAACTGAAGGAGGGCAAGAGACGTCCGGAGCCGATGCAGAGAAGAAATACAATTGGGACTAAGCAAGCGATGGACAGATCCTCCCTTGATCGTTCAACACGGATCTGCTGTTTATCAGGACAGACGTCCAGCTGCCTGGACATGTATCGACCTCTCGACCTCATTCCGTCCTCCATGTGGAAAACCTTGTGCTCAAGTGAAAGCAGCAGCGAACTGACTGTCCTTTGGCAGCTGGCTCAGCACAGACACTCTGCTCACCTGCCCATTCTTTGGGCCAGTAAGCATCGGTTGTTACTGTAAACAAACTCTCAGACATTGTGGCTCTTCTATCAAAGACCTTCCTTTTTTTCTTTTTTTTTAATAAGAAAATTCACAACAATCCAACAGATTGGGTTTGTCAAGCTTGTATAGAGTGCTGTAAAGCAGTCTCCTCCTTACAAATGTATCTCTTTTTTTTGTTATTTTTTTTGTCTCTCGTGTTTCAGATCATTTGAACCATATCAGGTCAAATAAAGATAGCCTGGTTTGATGCAAATCGCAGTTTTTAAATCAGTTCAGTTGTTGAAGTAAAAAATCTGTCTTATCCAAACCAATTAGGCCCTATGTAAAAATAATAATTTACTCCTAAAACTGATAACTATTTATGCGATCCATGGCAGAAATAACCACCATCAAGTATTTCCAACAACTGAATGAGTCTTTTACTTTGCTGTGGATGCATTTAGTCCCATTCGGAATTTCTTTAATGCAGCCACATTGGGGTGTTTGGTGAACTTGAGTGACCGATTTGGTGTCACATCTGAAATGAATTTAAGTTCAGACTTTGACTAGGCCACTGCAAAATCTGTAAAGGTTGTTTTTTTGTCATCCTGAAGTCTAATTTCTAGTGCAGTTCTTATTGTCTTGCTGTAGAGTTTAAGTATACTACTCTTTGGAATGTTGATCTCACTGTTTCGTGTTTTCTTAAGCTGTGGAGAACGATTCTCACTGTGTTTCGCTGGAATCCCAAAGCCTTAGAAATGGCTCCGCAGCCATTTCTAGATGGATAGATGTTAATAACTTGGTGCCTATTATGTTCTTACATTTGTTTTATTTCAGTGTATATGTTTTTTCTTTGAGACCTTTTACTTCAGGTTGTCAGATAGGTTCCATGAAAGATATTCCAAGAGTTGGGAAGTAATTGAGTCTAGTTGTGGCTAAGAAACCTAAACCAAAAATAAGACGGTTGTGGTCAAATTATGATTTAGCACGTGGGAGACTCACTTATATTTTCACCGAGGGTCACATTGGTTTGGATAGCAGTTTTCCCCTTAAATGAAATCATAATTTAAATATTGCTTAATGCGTCTACTCAGGTTATCTTTGTCTTTTGCTCAAATATGTTTGATTCGAAATATTTAAATGTGACAAATATGTAAGGAGGGCACTGCATGTTGCGTTTTTTTTAATGTCTAATTCACATCCCACTGTGAAAATGTACATAAGTTTAACTTTGCTGTACTAAGTGACTGTGGCTTTATGTCAAGCCAAGTTCTGTTTTAGTGACAGTATATTCTTTTGTCGGTTTTCTGCTGTTATTTGTTGTGCTGTACAACAATCCTGGCATATTTGTTTTCTGCAGGAGGTCGATGCTGTTGCTAGTGGCTCCGTAAACCTCCTCGCCCTTGTTTTATAAACCATAGGTGAAGTTAGACCCATGGTGAAATTGTCAGAAAAAATAATACATATTTTCCAAGACATGTTGCAAAATCTCTCTAGATGCTCTTTGTTACACACCACCTGTTGATGTCTGTGTGCAGGTGTATTCAACAGTACTGTGCATGGTGAACGTCTGCTTGCCAAAGCCTCCTTTTCTTCTCTGCACACCGACACTCTTCTTCACACAAAGGGATTGTCCTTGTGGTTTGTTTCATCCTGAACCAGCCAACATCTCCAGATGCAGCGCACAATGCTGACAGGAAGCCAAATGTCACTGTTCCCATCCGTATTTGTAAAGTGTAATATATATAAATAACTGTGACCGACTGTAAGCACTACATTTCAGTTGTTTTAAAAAATGCTGACCTTTTGGAAAAGCCTTGGTTTGTTGCTGAGAATTGATCACACTGTGATTTGTCTTGAAGTTGCCTTTTTAATTGTGTCACAGGAACGGCTCTGTGGGAAGGTCATATTTAAAGGCACCATGTTGCCAGATGAATGTAAAATGAACTAGAAATTAGTTTAGTTAAAAATAGAAAGACAGTTGAGACGTTTTATTTCATTAAGTTTTCAGAATATATTTATTATGTAGTTAACAGATGGAAGCATTTATATTGCATACAAAGTAAAAATAATTTTAAGACAAAAGCAAAGGCAGAAGTGTATAATGTATTAATTAAGGCTCTTTATAGTGACAAAAAAAGTGACAGAAAAATAAATGACAAACTAGTTAGTATGATGAGTAGATAACGTCTGCCCTCTTGTGGCTCAATATTGTTACTGCTGCCATCATTCAAGTGTGTGTGTTTGCACTGCATACCAGTGTGTATCAGCCACTAAAAACATTGAAAGAAATTATTTGCTGTGCTTAATTCAAATGATTGTATTTCTGTTCTCATCAACTGTTGGCTTAAACCCTTGTTAAAAAAAACCTGTTTGTAAATATTGCTTTTCATCTTTTTTTTGGTAAATTAAATCAAGGAGAAAGTTTAATAAAAATGAACACCACTAGCCCCAGAGTAATTTATTCTCAATAAATGCTGATTGCTACTATGCAAAGAATGAAAGTGAGGTATTATTATGAAAGTATTTGGTAAGAGAAGAAAGTTATTTAGCGACAGATGTTCTAAGCAGATAACAAAAAGTATACTTACTATGGTTCAAAAGTGCTAAAATCCAAATAAATTTGTCAAATATCTAGTATATATGACAATTTAATAAAACTATCATAGGCTTATGGAAATGTTACTGTAAGAATATGATAAAACCATCTATCAATTAGTGTAACTTTGTTTTGTGTGTGTTTTGTGTTTTGTACGTCATGAAATAATTTGAACTGACAACTTTATAGAACAGTCTAGAAAATATAAATTTGACAGATAAAATTAATTTATGATGTGCATTATTAGATAATGAAATCCAAACAACCAAACAATTATAAATGCTTTACAATGAGAAAATTAAAAGTACATTCTGTTCCTTTTAAATCATTGGTGCATTCAATGAATTGTATTTATTTAATTTATCACATTATGCACCTTCATGTACATATTGGAACTTATTAATTAATTGCTACTGTCCACACTTATTATTCTTAATTGCTGAATCTTGTTACGACTGACAGGAAAAGAAAATTATATTTCTGCTTAAAAAGAATTAAAAATAATTCACAGGTAAAGCGGTGTGCATGCTGTGTAGCTTTGCTGATTACTACTCACTCTTTTTACACCATGTCAGACTTAAAGTGTGATTATCTCTGAAATGCAGATTTACATAAATGTATGACTGACTCAAGTGTTGAAACAAGAAATTGTTTTTTATGAAAATGTGATTGTTTAGATTGGATCAAAATGGTGTTGCAAAGAAGGAGAATTGTCATTTAAAGAAGACTTTCCTGTGATCATAGAACATTTGCTGAACTGAATCTTTAAGGATTGTACCTTTGACCTTTTTTTAGTTTTTAATTCACAGCTCGAGGTTCCACCATTTGAAGTCAAAAGGCCTTCTGAGGACATTGGAGCCACAGTGCACATCGCCCATCAGTTTGTGGTAGGAGGCGAAGTCGTCGATGAAGGTGCACCTGAGGCCCAGGGCCTCCATCAGGGAGCACATCTCGGTCTCCAGGACACAGCGTCCATTCACCTTGGGGCCAAACGGCTTTGGAATGCCGAGGTTTTTTCCCAAAACAATCATGTTGATCTGGAAATTGATCATATCAACATGAAGCCATGGAATTAGCTCATAATTATGATGCAGTGAAAAAGTATGTAGCCCCTCAACAAGTGTCCTTTGTTTCTGCGTGTCACATGTAGACATTTCAATATGAACAATTTTGTCCCCACTCGCATTAAGGTATCCTGAATATATAGCAAAAACAAATTTCAAATGATGTCTTAATTTTTTTTAGAAAAGTAAAGATATCCAAACCAACCTGACCTTTTATAAAATAAACTTTAAATGCTCATCTTTGTTAGATCACAAACTTACTGGAATTGTATTATTATTATTATTATTATTATTATTATTATTATTATTATTATTATTATTATTATTATTATTATTATTAACTTAGTTTCATTTGCTAAACCCCAAGCCTTACAGTCAAAGCTGTAGAAAAACAAATTTAAATAGAACATGACAACATGACACAGGCTAAAATATCTTTAAAACCAACACATCCTAATCTTAAGAGTAATCTAAATTCAGATAAATTAAAAAAAGAATAAAAGTCCAAGCAAGTTATCAGATTGAACATTTCAGGGGTTAGGAGGCAAATCTTGGTTTGGATAGATTTAATTTCAACTGCAACAAAAACATTTGCCAAAAGGAATGGTAAATACTTTTTATAACAATCAATTTAAATTTTCCATTAATCTTAACTTAAAAGGAATTATTAAAACAAACCATATCAGGGTAGTAAGCCACTGCTCTGGAGCCCTCCTCCAGCTTAAACAGAATTGGGAGGTCAATAATGTCGGAATCATCCAGGCCCAGCTCTCTTTTCAGAACATCCCTGTTCCAGTCAATGCAGCTCTGTTAAAAGCAGGTTTGAAAGAAAAGACAATAGCCATGCAATATTATTTGATGCTCACTATGGGCCATAATGAGAAGATGTGAACAACTATGAATCCTTTTAGCACATGGCAAACCCCCTCATAAAACATACAAATATGAATTTATCATAAAAAGAAATCTCACACTTGTCATCTATGAGTCTCAGTGATAAGTTACCAAGTTTTAATGATGCTATTGTGATAAATGTCTGATTTGTACAGAGTTATAAACATTTAAGTGTGAACACTAATATAACAACACGCTAGAAACTTTGAGGTGGATAAGAATAAACTGAAAGTGATGAGATCTGTTGGTAAGATCTTAATCAACAAAGACCACATGGGGGCAGTAAGGGAGGGTTGGCAATATAATGTATTAAAAGCAGAGGGAGAATTAAACAGAAGCCACAAACTTGATTCATTTCAACTACATTTATATATAAAAAGAATCTTATTACACAAGTGTTAATACTTCAATGTATTCCTTTGTCAGAAAATTGAATTAAATTGCAGCATTCAAAGTCTTTGGTAGGAGTATAGGAGCCATTATCTTGACTTTAACTTGCATTTAATTTTCTGTAACCTCTGCAAACTATATGGCTTTATCTTAAAGCGTGTAAATGAACATGTAAGCTTTCCACTGTGGTTTAAAAAAAATGTTCCATTAGAAAAAGACTGAAATGGTTTTAAAACTGTCTGCATCACAAAAACCTTTACCTGCAGTTTGCAAACCCACTCACCTGTACGTAGTTATTTTCATCTCGCAGATTTTCATCCCTCAGGATTTCATCCACTGTCACTTGCTCTTCATTTTTCACACCTTGTGGAAGAATTTAAATTTTGAGTTCTGTTAATTCTACATCTTACCCATTAGTTGTTTTTATGTATCTGCTAATAACTCACCAGCTATACCGTCAAACATCTTGGCTTGTCCATGCCCGTCATCATGCAGTCCTCTGAATAATTTGTAGGCTGCGTCAGGGCTGGCCAGCAGCAGACGGAAGCCCTGTCAGCAGAAACACAAAAAACAAAGATAACACTGGAGCTCTCATATCCAAAGAGATCACACAGTCACTCAGTGGAAGTAAGAGCTTGGCAGCCACCATGTATTTCTTCCACTGTGAAGCTTGAACAGAGATGTTACACAGCGGTATTTATACAACCATCATCATCAACACATCTACAGGTGGAAAATAGGTTAGATCCGGTTTTTTGGGTTTTTTTTTTTTATTGATGCCAGAGTACAGTATAATCACAATTTATACTTTTCTTGTCTTATTGGATTTGAGCTTCTTAACTACCACATCTACCTTTCTGTCGGGAACCGGAACAAAGGTCATGAATTCGTCGATGTGACCAACCAAGAGCCAGTCAGAAAACAAGGCAACGGGTTCCTGGACCTTCTGAGCCCACAAAAAGTCTTGAACCACTTTGGTCATGTTTCGTCCCTTAGTTGCCCTTATAAAAAAACGAAAGAAAATAACAAGTATTGACACAAGTTATTTTTAGAACCCAAGACCTGGGGCCTCATGTATAAATGTTGTGTACGCACAATTTTTTACACACAAACTGGGATGTATAAAAATAAATGTGCATTAATATATGCAAACTGTTTGCCTGCTGTGAAATGTGCAGTAGCCATGTAAACTCTTTCAGTGGAGAATCACAAACTACCTCCCACCAAAACTGACCTATGTACAGTGATATCTAACTATGTTCAGTGTTATTTAACCCAAAGAGAATCCCAATGTTTTCACAATTTGAAGCTTTCATAGTTTAAAGTACTTAAATGATGAAACTGAACCACATTATCTTCAAAGAGATAACACAATTATGTAATAAAATAAGAATAAAATTATAGGAAAACATCACTCCAAATGTTATTAGTCATTTCTTTTGTCACTTGTAGATGTAACTATGCATCGGTCTGTGTGCCTTTTAAATAAAAGATGTTATTATTATTGGTTGTAGTTGGTAACAGGCCGAATCCAGAGCTGTTGCCATGGTTATTTGGACATGTGTTAGGAAACTTTCAGATTTTTATACTAATTTGTAAATGTATTCAGGTGCGGAGAAATGTCACAAGTGCAGCTGCATCCAATACAGTGCAAATCTGAATTCATAAAGGGAACATGTGATGTTGTCTTTATATCCACACACTCTTTTGTGTATCTGATTTTTTTTGTGTACCATAAGTTTCAGAACTTCTCCCAACTACAAACTTTCACTAAAGCTGCACACTTTTATACACGAAGCCCTTGGCCATTTATAATTTGCTTCATAAACTCTTTAGGTTTGAAATTGTTCTGCAGCGATATTACTTACGTTGGGAAGGCAACCCCAATGAGGATTCTGCCCAGAGGGTATTTTTTTCCATTCACTGTGACGGGAGGGCTGACCTCCAGATTACCGAATGAGTCCAGGCCGCTCACATCTTTTCTGAGAGCCACTCTGGTCACATACCCAAAGTCAGGACCCTGAGAATGAAACTGCATTGAATGTTCTGCACTACAAACGCAAGACAGCTTTCCTAAAAACCTGTTGAATTTAGAGTTAGACATGCCTTTCATTGTTCCTCAGTGAGGAAATCAAGGTCTGACAGCAGCAAAGTGACAGGAAAATGTAGGCTTAGATTCACACAAATGTAAAGATTTAATTAAAATAACGTTAAAAAAAACCCGACCATACAGTAAAAATTTAAAACATAAAAAGAATTGTAGTTATTACAGATGACACTCAGACTCTGAGATATATGTGAAATTTAATTTAATTTAATTTAAATAATGTTCTCTGCTTGTACTGTTTCTATATTGTATTGCAAAATTTGCAAACTCTGTTTTCTTTTGAGAAACATTTTTTGTGTCACAGTGTAAAGATTTACTCTCCTTCGAGAAATGTTACATTTGATCTTCACAGATTTACTCCAGACTTTACAACATTTGTAGTTTATAAAAGAGAATCCATCCTTCTGAACATCTTAAACTTACTTTACTGTAACCTGTACTACAAGGCAACAAACATGGAGAGCTTCCATTTTAGGATATATCAGAAATAATCAATTTTTAAACATTCTGATTATATTTTTGGAAGTTATTTAAGGAGTAAAGCTTTACACGAGTCGAACTCTATTGAAAATTTGAAGTTCACAACAGAAAACATTAAAATATTTATGTTATCGTGATGAGTGGCTCAGGACGTGATAAGATGTTAAATATTTTCAAAAGGAATTTAATCTTAAGAGAAAACAGAGACTCCTACCAATAGTTCATTATAAGGAAAGTCCTTAAGTTCTCCGTCTCTGGGGGAATCCAAAACCACAGGAAATGAGTGATGGGGTGAGTCAATGTAACCAAATTCCAGTTCATCCTGAAAAATAAACAGGTTATTTTATCTTTGTATGTCTCAGTTGTTCACATAGTTTAAGCTGTTTAACTATTATCTAAATCCTTTGATATCAAAACTATACTTTTGACCAAAAGTCTTCAAATACATTGACATGGTTATAAGAGCAGCACAAGTAAAGAAAACCTTCCATAAAAATCAAGTAAAGCAAATGTTTGGCACATGTCAAAGAAGTTTGATTACTTGTATCCAGCGATCTCCTCTGTTCATGTTTTCAAAGACGACCTTCAGCTTGTACCCACAACCTTCAACAAGAGCCCTCATTCCTTTGAGGAACTGGATGTTATCAAACATACTGAAACCACAGGCAGACATGTGTTATCTTGTGAAATATTTGGCCATTATGAAATGGTGGATTTTGAAATATTAAACCGTTGATTATTTGATATAAAAAATAGATTATTGAAGGAAAAGATAAAACAGTTGTCAGAAATTACAAAGCTGACTCTGCACAGCGCGAAAAGGTGTAAGATGAAGAGAAAAAACATAACAAGTTCAGAAACATTGATTATTCATGAGTTCCCTCTTACCTGCAGACAAACACCTCCACAGGCTGGAGGGTGTTGGGTGTCATGATCCATGGTGACACTCTGAACACCACTTTGTCTGTAAAAATGGGCGTCTCAGGAATGCCCTTTAAATAAAGAAAACAAGTTGATGAATATGTAATGTTTTAACTCCCAACATGGTCTGATTTTACTGCAAATGAAAATTTTGACTTGAACCAAGAAGAGACATGAAGAAACATAGAGAAAAGATGTTTTAGGAAGACAAGAACAACAATGTACTTTCTGCCCAGCATGCAAAACTCTATGTATGGCTCATGTGACACATGGTGATATCAGCATTGTGGTCTCATCTTTCTGTAGAAGTTAAGTTGGTCAGAACCAAAAGGAAAGATGTATGACTCCACAAAAAGGAGTCTTTGCTTGCTGTCAAAAAGTAATCTTTGCTCGATGACAAAGATGACCTTTCTAACAAGACAATAGCCATAAATAAACAGAGTTGAAGATGAATAGTTTAAAACTAAACATAGATAGTCATGTGTTAGAATGACCCAGTCAAAGCACAGACAAATTCCAATTGAGTCTGTAGCACAGCTGGAAATGTAATTCTTATAGATGCTCCCCGTACAATCTGACAGCTATTTAAAAAATAAAAAATTGGATAAAAGTATGTCTCTACATGTGTTAAACTGCTTGAGTTGAATTCCACTTCACAATAGTCTCTGCATCTACAGTGGCTATTATAATTCAACAAAATATATTGTAGCTTGTTGTTTTTAACATGGAAATCATTTTAGTTATTATAAACCAAAAGGTGTAAAATTAAGGTGTTATTTTGGTGATCTTACCTCCTTCACTGGCTGCAGTAAACTAAGGTTGATGGTGATGATCCCATTAAAGTCCTTGTCAGGAAACCTCAGACCCTCCACATAGAAGTTCATTTCTGCTGAGCCTCCAAGGTAAGGCACTTCCTGGGACAGCACCTTACTGCTTAGCACCAATGGATAGTCCTTTACAAAGGAACTAAAAAGTTTATCTGCAGAAAAACATATTATAACTAGTTGCTTTATTTAAAAAAAACATAAATTGTATAATGAGTGACTTAAGTAAAATGTGGAACAGTGTACAGCTGAATTGCATTTGCATTACATCATCATCTGTTGCCCTTTAAATCTTCGGTTTTACTCACGCAGGCTGTTCTTAGCCACTTCATGGAATGCGGCTCTGAAGACTCGAACACTCTCTGCGTCTCCCTGAGAGATGTGCATGGTGAGTTTGTAGCCTGCTGGGAGTTTGGCAGGGCCTCTGGTCCGCAGCACCATGGGTGACATGTCCTTAAGATCTGTACATGTACGAGAAGTCCCATTGACACACACAATTTATCTCACCCTCCAGTGGTGAGCATAACTTTCAGTAAGGGACTTAATAGTAAGGAGGTTTAATTGCAAGGACAAGAAATTTTAATTTTCTTTTCTCAGATTCAGGGGCGTGTAATTTCCTTTTAGACAATATTTTTTCCAATTTGTGTGTTGCAAAATTTTTCCCTCACATACCTTGACACAAACCTTCAAGCTCAACAAAGCTGCTGTTTTCCAAAACATAGAATCAAACAATAGAAACGTCTCAACTGTCAGAGTCACTTTTAATAATGGTGCATTTAATAAACAAGAACTGATCAATTCTGACTGAGAAAAATGTTAAAAGGACAAAATCTGGGGCACAAGACAACCTACGATAATGTATAGTTAAATTGAAACCTTTTGTAATGTTTAATAGTAAAAGGTTTATGCATAAATATCATGGAAGTTCAAACATTCAATGTGCTGTTAATTTAAAGTTGCTATTGAGAAAGGGATAAACATGGACAAAGACAAAGAAGCTGCAGTCCATCTGATTCAATTTGGAAAAGTTCAGACCAGAATGCACAACATAGTGTTCTCCTGAATATCTTAACAATTACTTTCAAAGCTATGGAGTTTGAATCATTAGTAATGACTGCATGTAGACACAATGCAAAGCACTGGATGTTCCTTTTCAATTCATCTTCAAAAACCTGACATTACTTTCAAATACATAGATTTTTTTACATTTGTATACAGGAAAGCACTTTTCATACAGTGGGAAAACAACAGAGCGTAAAATGTTGATAGTAAATGCTCCTCTGGACCAGTACAGTTTTACCTGACACTTTGACCATGCCGGAACCTTCATTGTCTGGTGACTTGTCATGTATCTTTTCTGAATCACAGTTGACCAGAAGGATAGCTCCATGCCCATTGGGACCCCATGTCCATGAGTCCTAAGAGATTTTCAACAAACCAAAAATGTCAAATGCAGACGTTCAGTCTGCTAAAATCTCTATAAAGCTACTTCAGAATTTGCTCTTTTTAATACAAGGATTCAAGTGTTCATAAATAATATTAATTATGGAGAACATTAACTGTGTGCTGCTTGCTCTGGTGCTGTTAAACAATGTTCTATCTGGGACTGATTAAAGATGTAAACCAAAGACTTTCAAGAGAAGCTTTAACTTAATTATACAGAAAGAAAGTCATGACCCATTGAGTTTGGTGACTGTTCTGTGTCTGTGTGTATGAAGGTGAGTCCATGCATAGTTCTGGCTAATGTATACACAGGCTTTAAACTTGCAGTTGCTTTGTATTCTGATAATAAGAACACTGAGAATTTGGCAAGATTAAAACTGAATTTCTCCTAACACAGATTAAAAGAGGAAATAAAAGAGATGTAAACGAGTTAACAAAGTCATGCTGCAAATGCCAGATGATCTTTATCGTATTTACACATGACATAAGGAGCTGGAAAAATAATTTTATATTAAAAAAAGATTAATAAATAACTGAGAACTGCTTTACTTTCAGTTCTGTTGTCTTTGTTCAATTTGTGAAAATATATCCAAATGAATTAATTTAATTTTTTACTGTGAGAACTGAACTTAGGGCCATTACTGGAGGGTGAATTGGAACAATACAGAGTGGAATGTGGAGTAAAAACATACTTAGACAGCACACACATTCAGCCTGCCTCCAATCATATATATATGTATATATAGTGCAAAACAGACTTCATAGAAAAAGAAAAACAAGTATCTCTGCTGCAGCATGTTCAGGCTTATACTAAAGCTGTTGGGGTTTTTTAAAGTTAGCTCAAGACCTGTAAAGAACCAGACACAAGACCAATGAGGGTTTTATGACTTCCTTTGCAAAGGGAGAGATCCACAACCTCTAACCTGCTCGGGATCAAAGATTGGTGAGCTCTGCTCAACTCTGCTTGGAATTTGCTTTTATTATGATGACCTTCTTCAGTAGAACAATGCTGAGATAACAGTACAGATGGACCCCTTGAGTAGGAAATTACATTATAGATAAAGAAAGAACCTTAAAGAATGACTGGTCAAAGGTAACT
>CAEGAF010019281.1:0-13337 GCA_903067075.1 Micropoecilia bifurca | reverse complement strand
AGATAGATAGATAGATAGATAGATAGATAGATAGATAGATAGATAGATAGATAGATAGATAGATAGATAGATAGATTTAATCACTTCCCTGAAGAAGTCAACTAAGTAGGTAGGAAGTGTGTATATAAGTTGATTTTCTGAAATTAAATGGAGACAAACCTACAGTAAATTTCCTTTAAGTGTGTCTTCCAAAAGAATGTCTGAGCAAAGATATCTATTTGCTTCTTGGTCATCATCTTGCAGAACAATATTTGTAGGAAATTAACAATTCAACCAAATATTTGTTCTATTACTTTCCAATAACACGTAGAGTTAGAAGCAAAAGCATCTAAAGCCTGAGTCATCGTGCAATCCGGCAGATTCACAAAGCGAACAATATTCCAAGAACACACTGAAAGAAGACACAGCTAGACAGAAGGGAGCAATGCTATGCAACATCTTCATAAACTTTAATTAATGCAGTATGTTATATATTGCATGTTTTATATACTGGAGGCTTTGCTGCGGTGTGGGTGTCTGGCGTTTTGCAGAAAAACAAGCGATTGTCTGACTCCACGCGCGTTCAACACCTCCTGCCTTTTGCATTTAGAGTCTCATTAATTTGATAATGTGAGACTGTTAATGACCTCCTCGGAGCTCTAAGTGTTAATGCATTTCAATGATTGCTTGGCTGAAGGCAGGAGGCTTTATTTTTTGCCGCTTGAAAGGGGGGGGATGAGTCAACTGCATTGAATCACCGGTTAAGAGAGATGCCTCTACAGTCGCTGCTCCTGCAGTAAAATAGACGCAGTGATGGTCGGGTACGCTTGGAGCAACAAAAAAAAAAACAACAAAAAAAAAAAGGGTTTTTTCCTTTCCTGTCTCCTCAAAAAACTGCCTAACATCCATGTGTAAAACACAACCCTGATCTTGCCAACAGTGAACAGAAGCAGAAAAATGTGGCGGTAAATACATTCAGACATGAAGTGGAGGAAAGCGATAGGTTAAAAATGGAGACATACAGGATTTTACTGACTAATATAACATTTTCTGTTAGTTGTTGTTTTAACACATTTTAAAGGAAGACAGTTGAAAACCCTCACCATTACTAGTATATTAATAACCCTAACCTAAACTAAAACTTAACTCACAACATACCTCTAAGCCTGACCTCTAACCTTAAACAAGGGGAATCATTGCACAAAGACCCAACTTTGGTTCCCATAAGCGCATTTGGATTTTAGAAGGTTAGTAAATATGCAATAAATGGTCCTATGAAGAATAGCTAACAAGTATACACACATACATACACACGCAGTCGTGTTTTCATATCTAGTGGGGACTTTACATTGACTTCTATTCGTTTTTTACAGCCTAACCCTAACCATCATATATACCTAACCAAAACTCAATTAACATCTTAGTCCTATCCTAACCCAGAAAGAGCAATTCCCTTCATGGGGACCAAGATTTGTCCCCACAAGACGCAGTGGGGTTCCCCCGGAACCCCAAGGCTCCGGGGGAACCTTGGGGTTCCCCCGGAGGAGCTGGAAGAAGTGGCTGGGGAGATGGAAGTCTGTGCCTCCCTTCTGAAGCTGCTGCCCCCGCGACCCGACTCCGGATAAGCGGAAGAAAATGGATGGATGGATGGATGGATGGAAGACGCAGTGGTCCTGACAACCTCACTATGTTAACTATGTCCCCACAGGACATAAAAACCTGGTTCACACACACACACACACACACACACACTCGCGCGGGCGCGTGCACACACACATATACGTTTGTATTTTCACCCATATTAAGACTTTGCATTGACTTCTATTCATTTGAACTGCATTCATGCCCAACCCTCACTCTGATCCGTCCCATTCAATAAAGTAGACTGTTTTTGAAAAGTCAATTTACTTGAGGAACTTTATCACAAAGTGAAACACATTAACAGAGATGTTTGTTTCTGTTAATTCTAACAGGAATGAAAACATGATATTTAAATCAGAATATTAAGAACTATAAAATTATATTTTTTATACAAAAATATGGTCTTAATGAAAAGTGTATTTAAAACCTGCTTAAAGGTTGTTAATTTTCAAAAGATACTTTTAATCTGACAAGTGAGACTCATCGGAGTGCGTATTCTAATTTATTGAATGCAAATGTATATTCCAAAGCCAAACCATAACTTAATTCACACCAAACCTCTAAACTAAACTCCTCATATGGTCTTATGGGTCAAGCTACATTGGGCCTGGAGTTTGGTTGACATAAGTTTGATGAGTCCTCAGAGAGTTAATAAAATTCCATAAAACATCCTAAATTTGTAAAATAAATACACCTTAAATTGACATTTTAATCACATTAACTATCTATTCCTTCTTAAATCCACTGGCTTCAGTAGACTTTAGATAGAGTCAAAACATAATCTCATTACTATTGTAAGCGAACCAGTTTTTTTTTGTTCCAGATTAATCTAGGTCTTGGTTTACACGTGCAGACCTGGCGTGTCGGCTATCCCTCGCTTTTGCCTGACACACTTGCAGAACCTCCCAGAGTCATCTGAGCCTGTCGGACAGAAACTGGCAGCAAAATCCCTGTGAATACAAGAACAATTGTTTTTAGCTAAATAAACCTGTTGGCATTTTTTTAAATTGAAGTAGCACATGCACATTCAGTGTGTTCAATTTCTCTGCTGCATTTGTGTTCTCCAGGACAAACACAGTTTAGTTTGGCTGCAAGCAGAAGGCAAAGAAGAAGCAAATGTTTGCTGGATCCAGAACCAAAATAACAGTAAAAGTACCGGAGAAGCCAAGGAAGACAAATACTTTGAGGATGATGAAACTGGAGTCAGGAATGCTTGAGAACTTGAGTGGGTTAAAATTACGACGATTTACTGTGTCGGTATGAAATAGAAGATTGTGATAAACGCTAAGCTCAGCAAAAACAAAGGTGTTTCCCAACCCACTGACAAACTGTCTGACTGATTCCAACCCCCACTATTTCCCTCTTGGCAGATAATCAACAGACTAAAGTCAGAAAATAATACCACAACTAAAGTAACTTGCCTTTCACAGGGTTTCTGATGGTTTCTGTATCCTGGTGTACAAATAGAAAGTTGAGCGTAACGAGAAGGTTTGGCAGAAACGATGAAAATGCAGCATTGATTATGGATAATTCAAACTGTAGAACTGTAGCATAAATTTACAAGGAATGTTCTATGTAAATGAACTGCAGCTGCAGTGGAGGCCAAGAAATAGTCTTTGGCCTCCACACAAAGACATAGTCAAGACATCAAGGGCTGCAACTACGGCAGTTAGCATGTTAAACCCCAAAATCAAAGACGACACCTTAACTGGACAAAGAAGAAAAAATAATTGTCTTTTGAGATAAAAGTAATTTAAGTTGTCATGCAAAATGAGCTCCAGCGAAATACTTCAGTCTGGACACACATTATGTATTGAAAAAAAATCTGTTTTTATTGACTGGATGTAATATTCTAATATAATGTAAAACTGGTTGGTGTGTTTTCATTGGCTGAAGGTCACAATGATCAAAATTAGAGATACTTGATATATAACTTGCTAAGCCTGGCGGTTGGGGCAGTAGGGCAGTCATTCATCCCGCAGCATGTCGTGTTTTTGAGTTGAAAATGTTTCAAGTTGACAGAAAATTTGAGAATATTACTTAATAACTATATGCTAGGATTAGAAGATTAATAACCAAACACAAACTATAGCGTCTTAAAAAAAATGCAAACATTTTAAATAAATTCACAAAAAATAAGCAATGCTTAGCCTGGTGGTGGCACAAGTAAAGCCTGGTGGCCAGCCAGGCTTATAAAACACTGGGAAAACCCTGTAATATATCGAAAGATTCACTTTTTGAATTGTATTATTGAGATCCACCTGTAGCTGAGAGTATTTACTTACACTGTATTATAGATATGTCAGTGTTTCTATCATGTACCATGTAAAGACTGCATCGTTATTTGATCTGTTGATAAAATAATAATAATTCATAGCACATAAGACAGCTGGAGGTCTACATTCATAACTGTGTCTTTTTTAAGTATGAAGAAAAGAACAGTAGATGCAAACCTCAGCCATTATTGCTTATTATTGGCGTTTTAATTTGTCTTAGCTGTAAATAATTACTTTAATTCTATCTCGTTCATTCTCTGAAACTATTAGTCTGAAGTTAGTTGTGGTGTCTGCTAACTACCCGCCTCGTGAAGCTCATTAATGGCCCTTCACGTCGACAGACGAGCTGTCCAATGGTTCCATGGAATCCTAGGCAACCAATAGCCTTCTGCTCCGAGCTGCTGCTGCTTGGTGATTGGCGGAAGGAGCTTCTGCCTCCGGAGGACCGACGCTTCTGCTTTGGTCAAGGTTGCACTTGGCAGCTGCAGCAGGACGCGGACGGAGCGCTGCTTACTCACCGATTATCATCATCATCATCATCAGCAGCAGCAGCAGCAGCAGCTCTGCTCTCGTTTTCCTACCGAGCGTCATTCTACGGATCTCCATCCTCACGGTATGTCCGCCATGGACGAGATGGAGGAAGAGTTAAAATGCCCGGTTTGCGGCTCCTTTTACCGGGAGCCCATCATTCTGCCTTGTTCCCACAATATCTGCCTGGCGTGCGCGCGGAATATTCTTGTGCAAACCCCGGAAGCCGAGTCCCCGCAGAGCAGCCGAGCCTCCGGGTCCGGCGTCTCAGATTACGATTACTTGGATTTGGATAAAATGAGTTTGTATAGCGAGGCGGACAGCGGATACGGGTCCTACGGGGGGTTTGTCAGCGCCCCCACCACCCCCTGTCAGAAATCCCCGAACGGAGTCCGGGTTTTCCCCCCGGCCGCCCCCCAGCCCGGTCCGCAGCAGCACCTCCTGCCGCATCCGGCCTCCCTGCCCCCGATCCCCCGCAACTCCTGCATCACCTGTCCGCAGTGCCACCGCAGCCTGATCCTGGACGACCGGGGGCTCCGGGGTTTCCCCAAGAACCGGGTGCTGGAAGGGGTGGTGGACCGGTACCAGCAGAGCAAGGCGGCCGCCCTCAAGTGTCAGCTGTGCGAGAAGAGTCCGAAGGAGGCCACGGTGATGTGCGAGCAGTGCGACGTGTTCTACTGCGAGCCGTGCCGCCTGCGCTGCCACCCGCCCCGCGGTCCCCTCGCCAAGCATCGCCTGGTTCCGCCCGCGCAGGGCCGGATCAGCCGCCGCGCGAGCCCGCGCAAGATCTCCACCTGCACGGAGCACGAGCTGGAGAACCTGAGCATGTACTGCGTGCAGTGCAAGACGCCGGTGTGTTACCAGTGTTTGGAGGAGGGGAAGCACGGCACGCACGAAGTCAAAGCGCTGGGCGCGATGTGGAAACTGCACAAGGTACGTGCGGCAACAAAAAACACGAAGGTTTTCTTCGAAGCGAACAGGTTTTCTTAAGCTTTAGACGGAGCAACAGGTCGGTCTTTAAAAACAAAATGGAGGAAACGGATTTTGATATGTGATTTTTAAAAAAATAAGTTTCCGTGTTTCTCTTTTACTGGTGCGTGTTTAAGGTTTATCTTGAGGAAAAGAAGGGAATACTTGCTTATGTGGAGTCTTAAATGAAAGGGTGACAAATCGGCAGCTGTGAATGTACAAAATACGATCTAAGGATGGTTTGGATGATGTGGCTCTTTGCTTTGGGTGGCAAGATCTACGGGGCGGCACAGGAAAAGTTGTTTCCAATATTAGCTAAGTTCCTGAGTAACATGCAAATAATTTAAAGCAACACACAAAACATATTCTGTCGTGCAGTTAAATATGTTTTATTCTGTGAAGTGATGAGCTGCGATACAAAAAAAGCGAAAGCTGTCGAACATGGATAGTGAGAGTGAGTGTTGCTTTGGAAACGTGTGTGATACTCCGACCTGGAATGGGTTTGAATACGTGTGGCGGCTATGTACACTCTTCGACTGTCTGAATAAATAAAAGAACAAGCTCTTTTGTTTATGAAAGAGTTTAAATATCACCATCAAGGCTACATGGATGCAGCTGTGCTAAATAACTTGGAACTTGCTTCAACATTTCGAAGGACATTAAACCTTTAGATTAAGTTTTAAAATCTGCAGCATAGACTTTGTTTTTGTTTTTCTTTTTTTTGAAGATGGACCCCGAAATGAGAAAATCAATATAATTTCCAGAATTACAGAACTATGAGAGTTGTAACATGTAGCTCTGATAGTGTGGAAAAAGATAGATGTTTTCAAAACCCTTTTCTATTCAGCCGCAGCTTCTGTTAGGGCCGGATGATATAGCTTAAATAAAATCTTCAATCTTTTTTTTAATATAAAATCAGATTTACGCCTTTTTTCCTTATAGAAAAAAATTACAAATGGGCAAAAAATCAGTTTTAAAATTGATGTTATTTCAATTATCCCTTTTGCGAATTGACCTGAATTCAAAGTTGAAATAAACAAACTAGGTGGTGGCCCCAAGCGTGCTGACATCACTCCGAACTAGGGAAACCCAAGGAGTGCATCGGCGGAGGAAAAAAGAATCACATTTCCAAGAATTGAGAACAGAAAATTCTAACCTCTCTGTGACATAAATTGAAAAATACATGTGTATTTTCAAGATCACAAACTATGCTTTCAAGGTTGGCAGGCCTCCTTGCCATCACCCTTATCTTGCTTTCGTAAGTGAAGCGCAGATGCAGCCCTCTGGCGTAGATAACGGAGGTTATTTTGGAACCTTCGAGTCGTCGTGGGCACCGAGTTTATCTATGCCTCAGCACCGTCGACCCTTCACCTCCACCGTCCGCTTTTCAGTGAAGGAAAAAACATCGGAGAGCCAGATTTAGTCCCCACAATGCTCCACAAACACTGCAGACTCCCCCCCCCACACACACACACACACACACACGTAGCGATGCAGACAAACGCAGAAAAATGTGAGCAACTACTCACACAAAAACTTGACACAAATCATCGCCTGTGCTTTCGGGAACGCTGTCCTTGTTATTTACACTTGAAACGGAGTCCTATATTTCTCCACCCCCCAAAAAAAGAAAGAAAGAAAAAATGGGAACGTTTAACCAGCCTGCATCTTTTATCATCTGTTCTAGACGGAGCTGAGATGAGTCCATCATATCAGACGTGAGAGTCCAATTTTAAAACTGATGGAAAAGTCAGAGGAGGTTGAGCGTCTGCCGACCTCGTGTCCTCTCATGGTTTCACGGGTCTGAAACAGGAGCAGAGTATTTTAAGAAACGAATCACTGGTGGCAGGGCTATTGGGGCCAATATGCAACCCTGATTTTGGCCTCCATCAGCAGCGCCTGGTTATTTCTCATGGGACAGAGTCTGACATGGAGACAATTTACCAAATATTTTCATTGTGGATTTAAGTTTTTCCTCGCAATCCTGATTTATATCAGAATTTGCGCTTTGTTTTATACCACACTCTGTTTCACCTTGAAGCATCATGTTAAAATATGTATATTTTTGACCGCTTGGGGGCGCAGCTGAGTCGTAATATATCATTTAGTAGATAGTGAATTGTAACATTAAAATAACACAATGACATGAGGGAAAAGTGAAGGAAAATGTCGCTCAAATAAACAATTCATGATGCTTTCGATTAGCCCGGCGTTCAAAAGAAATAATTGTGTTATACTTCTATAATTCAGCTTTAGGGAGACATTTATTTGAACATTAACATCCACTGCAGACTTAGAAAACATGTTTAATGAACTGAGGAGGAAAAATATGAAAGAGAAAAAAGTATTTTTTTCTTGGTTTCTAATGGATTACTCTGAAACATGGAGTCATGTTGACATAGATTTTACTCAGCCAACGTTTTTTCAAGTTGTGATATTTTGTGATGATGTGTGAGGAACTTTCATGCAAATTTTCTACCCACATTTGTCTGGTTTGAAATACAGACGTTGTAGTTTTAAAACACTGGGTCATAAATCAGGGTTAAATCAGCTGCTTCGATGCTGCCACAGTTTTTACACGTTCTTTTGTTTTGTTCATTGATATAAATTGATGTTATTCAGTTCACCACCTGAATCTCACAAAAGATCAACTATTTCTCATTCTATCATGTAGATTGTGTTAATCTGCTGAATATTATGTATATCTATAGTAAATGTGGTCTGTTTGAAATAAGTGTTCTAGGTTTGGATAGGTCAGTCATATGATATAAGTTTGATATCCATCAACCAACCAATCGACCTACCGACCAATCGACCGACTGACTAAACAACCGATCAATTGACCATCCAACGAAATCAACTGACCAACTAACCAATCAATTGACTGACATACCGACTAACTAAGTAACCGACCAATCAACCAAGCAACAATTTGAGCTCAAGCTATTGATTTTCTAAAAGTTATTTAGACTTTAAAAGAATGCAATAAGTGAATTGGAAACTTTTAAGTCTTTATCAGTTTGGATAATTATGGATATTATTTTATTTTAAAAGTTTAGGAACCCTGTATGTTTATCAACCTGTCTGTGTACCTAAGAAAACTTTATTAATTGACACTCAGAGGCAATATTGATACTAAAACCAGAGAGAAGGAGGCGAAAGAAAGTAAAGTCTATCAAAGTGCCCTGACAAGGTTTTCTGTCATGCATTGTCCTCTCATTACTGCTGTGTACCGTCACGCTCTGCATTCACCTCCAGGCTTTATCACATCAAGAAAACCATCACATAGACACCTTTATTTCTCTCTTTCAAGCTTCATCAGATCAAAGCTACTGCTGTTTGATCTCTGAGCTTTTCTTACCGGGTTGCTGCATTTTTCATCATCATCGTCATCATCACTGGCTAGTGTTTGTAGCGTGTTGTCTACTCAAAGTAGCTTAATGAATCTACACTCACACTTTTCTAGTATCCCATCATTTTTGCTTTCTTCCTGAATATTTTCATTGAGTTTTTTTCAGTCCACATCCTTCACAGTCCTTTTTTTTTTAATCTTTATTGGGTAAGAGTTGAACAACCTGCCGCCATGGCAACCGAGTCCTTATTGATGCTGTACAAAGCAATGGAGGTCTCCAAGATACAGGGAGCCGTGACTTGTTCATCACAGACGCTTTACGGTGTGTCTGGTCTCAAAGACGCTAAAACCTTGGGCAATTATCTCCTTACTTACACTAGATTGATGGCAGCGTGTCTAAAACATTATGCAATTCAATGTACCCAAAGTCAACCTTAGTAGCAGAGCAGTGATTGAAAAAGAAGAGTTTTACAGTGTGACTCATCCAGCTCCTGTCTGCCTTTTGTGATTAGACGATCGGTGATGTGTTGACAAGATGTCCGCTTTGTTGTCGCATCACTGTTTGCGGCTCTTTGCTGATGCTGTTAGAGGCCGTGCAGGTCGTCAAGTGACGTCTGGGTCAGGCTATGTCGCCTCAGAGCCAATCAAAAACAACCAGTCGGATGGAGGTTTGATCACCAGAAGATCTGTGAAGTTGACAGTTCACCAAAACACAAATTCAGGCGTTCTACGTGGTTCTCATGTTAAAATTACTCACCTTTCCTGACTGTTAGAGAGAGTTTTGGCCAATTTGTGAAGTTTAAATACAAAGTTTGACCATTTTTTAGTGCAGAATTGTCAGCAGGATATTTCTAGACATGATGGATGAACAAATTCAAAATTTTCCCACGCTACTTAGACCAAATGTTACTGGATAATAAATTGTCCTAGAAATGATTGCGATAAGCAACAATGCTGTTGTTTTGAGATGATTTTCAAGTAACATATTGATAATAAAAGTTTGCCCTGTCAAAGACTTGTAAACTTGAATTTTGTAAAAAAAATAAATACATTTTAAAAAATCGCTCCACAATAGAACTGGAAGACATTGTAAATATTCAAAATAAAACACAACCAAACACACACAAAAAGTAACATGACATGGAAATAAAAGCAACACACCACAGAAACCATAGAGAAAATCTATTATGAAGTCTCTAAACAAAAATGCCCTTCATAGGTGACCCAACTCATTTCAATTTGTAACGTGATTAATTAATTGATTGATTAATTATTGCAACAGGCTTAAGCAGGAGTCCTGTTTGGTGTAGAGTTTAAGTCATTTTGTGTTTGGTGCTTTTAACATCAGCGTGTGTTTGAGCCTCAGCTGTGCAACAAGCGAAGCAGGCCTAACTAAAGCAGACATGAAGGCAGTTCTCATCCACCATGCCCCACAAAGTAAGCTAATGAGGACAGACAATGCAGGTGCTGGGATGACTATTAAAAATCTCATTACAGTCTCTGCGCTGATGTTGTCAGCTGCTTCTGGGTGCCTGCAGTCTCTTAAAATCTCAGCGCGAGCTAGGAGGAAAACTTAAAAAGTTTTCTCCTCCAGTGTTTGGACCGCGGCCTGCTTGTCGTAACGTGACTCGCTGTCCGTCACATCTGTTGTATTCACAGGATTCTTCTGACGCACAGGACATCCACTCAAAGTGCTGCTTAAAATGATGGGGTTGCTGTGGACAGAGTGCTAACTGTGAGTCAGGAGACAGGAGAAATGGCGTTTGGCCTTTCTGTTGCTGGAACAGTTTGTGTTCTGTGGTCTGGGTACATGTTCTTTTTTGTTTCCTTTATCGGAAAGGAGGAATAATGTAAGTTTTGTACCATTACAGAAAATTTATAGATAAAGTCGAAAGAACTCCACACCCAGGCAATGCAAAAATATCTATAGTGAGTAAGCTTATCGCAATAAGCAATTAATCAATCAATCATCAATCACACGATGAATTAAAATGAACTTGATAATTTCCACTTTGATTAATAATGTTTTTTTTAGAGATTTCACAATCCATTTTATTCATGGTTTCAGCTGTGTTTGTGTGTGTGTGTTAATTACTGTTTTATTTATCGTTTTTGTTGGTGTTTTATTTTGGACTCTTAAAATGTCTTACATTTTCAATCAGGAGTGTTTTGTACAAGCCTGTATTAATAGATTGTCAAAATAAGACTTGAAAATGGCCTCATAACAACAATTTTATCATTTATCTGAATCATTTCTAGGACGATTTATTGTCCAGAAAAATGTGTTAGTGTAGTGATGAAATGCAGGAGCTTGCAGACTTGCCTGTTTCTTTTTATTTAGTTATTGGTTTTTGTGTTATTTGTGATAATGTCATGAGAAATTTGTGAACTGAGCACAGCCTGGAGACAAATAAACATTTCTGCCATTTTGAAGTGCATTTCTGCTTTAAAGTGGCAGAAATGTACTTTTTTTGGTTCAAAGAGTCCTACCACAGGTAAAACACTGACTGTTCATAACCTCACCACATAACCCCACTTAAGAAAACTCTAAGAGATCACTTTAAAGTTAAATGGATAAAAACTGGCTTATTTTATTTGCTAATAAAGGTTCCAGAATGTAAATCTAATCCAGAATCTAATCAAACTGTAGCTATGTGTGTCTGAAGCATCCAAAGATATTAATAATCAAAAGAAAAGTTTCTAAACTTAAATTAACTTTAACCCCAATATTATTATTAGACTCAGACACGTAACAACTTGGGACTTTTCTTTTCTGCATTCCTCAGCAAGCTCTCGTCTCTATTTTTCTTCTTTAATGACAAATTAATAGAAACCCAGAAGCCTTTAACATGGCGCAGATCCCAGAGCATGTCATTTATCCTATCAGTGATTCTGAACCGACAGGACACGGCCCCTCCGCTGCTTGGGAACGCGGAGAGGCAGCGTCTTGGAGAGAATGAATTTTCACAGTGGGCGTTTAGCCGGATGACGCTCTATTACTTGCAGCAGCGTTCACCCCTCGAGCTGCGTGTAAGGAGATTAGCTGTGCAAATGTTAATGAAACACAGAGATAAAGAGCGGGAAAATGAGAGCAAGGGAGTGACCCCCAAATGCCCGAAGAGAGGAAGTGAAACATTGACTGGGGAAGAAGAAGAAGGATTAGTCATTATCAGTGTAATGAGCCTCCAACTTCAGTTCACACAGGAAACCCTGGCTCCCAGACAGAAGGTGTTTTCATCTTGACGTATTTGTGAATTATTGGGGTGAAATAATACATCCAGCCCACAGGATGAAGATTATACATCTTACTCACAAACCGGATGAGACAAAATTTGGAAAATTTGTCTCATCCATTAATGGAAAAATAATTAAATTTTCCATTAATTATTTGTTTGCAGATCACAAAGTGTTAAAGAATCTGTGATTAGCGTAGAGTATGGTCGTCCAAATTTGACCAGATATTTTATTAATTTGTCCCTCTCCTAGACAACTTTGGCAACACAATAGGGAAACTCAAGAACTTTCTTTTTTTTGTTGCTTCATAATAGGAGTCTGAAAAATAATAGCCTTAAGTCCACTCCTTCATATTCTGAGCTCACAAAGTCAAATGCTAACGCTAGCAACAAATCTAGCTACTTTTTTCTGGCGTTATTGCTGAATTTTTTTGGGACATTTATTAGAAAGAAAGTGAGTAGATGCTACCACAGATTCCTATCCTCTCCCAAAACTCTCACAAACGGCACAGTCAAACCAGATTAAAGAAAACTAGGCTAAAACAGTGAATAAAAATTAAAATAAACAACAATATATTTTTACTTTTACTTGACTCATTTTATCATATCAAATTTGGGTACTCTACAAGTAAAGCCTGGTGGGCCAATAGGCTTTACTTGTGTCCCCTCTAGGCCAGGCTAACTACTTACTTTTCCAAGTCTCTCTTTAAAATGTTTGCATTTTTAAGACCTTACAGTTGGTATTCAGGTCTTAATCTTCCAATTTTCCAATAACACAAATTTTCTGTCAACTTTAAACATTTTTAACTCAAAAACACGACAGGTTGCTGGATGAATGACTGCCCTGGCATCCAACCACCAGGCTTTGCAAGTTTTCTGTGGGAAACCCTGCTACCCATCACTGATTAAAATCAGCAGAGCAAATTTATTTGGGATTCTAAACATATTTAGGTTATTTTTTGACTGACTTTCTGTCTCTCCAACGGCAATTCCAATTATATACTCACACTAACGATGCAAATTAGGTGATTGCATTGTTTAGCACCCACTTTTCTGACTGAACAGTTATCATACATTTTCAGAGAGAGGCATGAAGTCTCATTGCACCCCTAGAGGATGATTTCAGAAAGTGCACAAACAGGTGGATTGGATCGGACTGGATCGGCTACTCCACAATCTGCCCCGATGTAGCTTTTGTGGACCTCTAGACTCCAAATTACATCAATTAGCCCCTCCAGATTTTCACAAATCTGCAAAAAAAAAAAAAAAAAAAAAAATAAAAAAAACCAAAAAAAAAAAAGGGAGCCCCACAATTTTTTTTTACAAATTTTAAATTAAATTTATTCTTAAAATTGGTAA
>CAEGAF010019267.1:0-21415 GCA_903067075.1 Micropoecilia bifurca | reverse complement strand
TATATATGTATATGACACTTGTCAGACAAGCCATTTGTTGATGGGGACAGGAGATCTGAATGGATTATGCCAGGGAGGCTTTTTGTGCCCCCCAACTTTAAGGATGATACAAATTTGTTTGTTAGACCTTTTGATTTTTAATAAGGGTTTTAATAAGTAGAACCACACTTGAGACAAGAGACGAAATGCCCCAAACGTCAAAATGCTAGCAGTTTTGTTCGCGGTAAGATCCTCAGCTCTCAATGAGAGAAGCAGAGTCCCTTTAAATAAGACAAACACATACATGGTGACCAATAGAATATCTCAATATAGGGTTTTCCTAAAATACACGTTTTTATAAAGAAACTGAATTCATGTTTAGCGTGCAGCAGACAAATAAAATTATTTCTCAGTTTGTTCACAAAAAGGAGAAATGAATCATATTCAGATGGTAACTATACATATTTGCTGTTATTAACAATGCAAACAATAAAAGATGGTTTTAGTAATCACAAACTAAACCTTCCACGTAGCCCTAATCCTGCTTAAAACACACACACACACACACACACACACACACACACACACACACACACACACACACACACACACACACACACACCTAAACACGGCCTCACGCGGGTCGGCGGTGTGTGGTTAGAGCCTCGCTGCAGTCAGACAGCATGATGAAGTGTGCAGAGGCCAGAAGAGAAAGGAAAGTGCTTCCTGAGTAGTGATGTGTGACAGGAGATATGAGAGAACTGGTGCAGGGTCAGCCACCGCTGACAGCCACCACACCTCCTGACATCCACCCAATACCCTGGGAGTTGTGCGCAGCAGATATGGGTCAGTGGAGCCTTGAGATGTGTGGGCTCATCACATCCGAGTGTGTGATAATCATTTAGCTGCTGCTGTGTGTGTGTGTGTGTCTCTCTCTTTCTGCTTGTGTCCACACTATAAGATTTCTTGAGGAGTAGCAGGGCCCACCCAGGTAGTCCTGAGCTGTGGGTTGTAGATTCAGATCGTTTGGGCAATGAACAGGTAACCGAAACCTTAACACCCGTTGCCTGCAGCTGCTTCATCTCCTCCCTCAGGAACCCAGCCCTCTCTTACATGCTTTGTGCTTTGTTCCTTGCCCTGCAGAACATTAGCACTACAATGACCTCAACAGAGAAACCTGAGTCCGTCAGAACCTAACGGAGTGGGACGAAGGGGAAAAAAGAGGAAATGGCAGCTAGACCGTGTGTAAAATGTGTAATAAATTGCTCCTCATAAATGGGGCTTGCAAATAGATTTTTTTTTTAAGCAGCTACTTGGCTTGATCATTTTTCAAAAGTATCACTCTATTAAGACGGAGGCGGTCGGAAAGGGAGGAGGGGACAGCATGTAATAATGGCCTGTCATTTTTCATCAACATTCCTGACAATGCATGACCCAGACTGGAGCCAGAACACTGAGGGAGGTGACACGCTGCGCAGAGCCGCATCCCGTAGGTCACCGGGTCAAGCAGCGCTGTGATTACAGGGATCAGCAGAAGCTTTATACGTGTACAAGTGTGTACAGGGGGCATATTGCTCAAAGTTTTTGGAATGTGTTTTGTGATGCAATTCGTGAGGGAAACTCAAGCACTTGTGCTTGAAGCCCAGAGATGAGTAGCAGTGTTGTATAGTAACAAAGTAAAAACACTTCACTACTTTACTTAAGTATATTTTGAAGTACTTCATACTTACCTCAAGTATGAAAATTTTTGATAACTTTCACTTTTACTTCACTATATTTCCAAACTTAATTGCAGACTTTTACTCTGATACATTTTCAATGTGTGGTTTAGTTACTCGTTACAAAAAAGTGTGAGAGAGAAATGCTGGTGTTTTGACCTCATCTACTGATTGGCTGCAACAAAGTCGGACACAAATGTAGCCCCATACATTTGCTGTTATTACATGAACCACATGTCCATATGTGGTTCATGTCAGAAGCTGGTTCAGTTGTAAAGCAGGTTAAGTTACCTTGTACTGTAGGTAAAGCACCTAATTTTCTTAACTAAATGATGACTGCAGGTTTATCTATTAGCAGGTTTAATTTTGCCTACACTTGGTTGTGTTTATTACTTTAACTGTATGTCATTCAAACTGCATTTGCCTTGTTTTACTTTTGACTTATACTTTTCATTGCATTACTTGAGTTCATACATTTTTACAGTAACTTCCATACTTAAGTACAAGAAAAGTCAGATACTTTAAGACTTTAACTCAAGTTTACCTATACTTTTACTTGACTCTGAGATTTCAGCACTTTATACAACACTGCTTGTCACATTTACTCAGTTACATGTACTTGAGTAATTTTATTATGAAGTATGACTAGTCTTATTTGGATTTTCTACCCACTGAAGGAAAAGCAAACATTCAGGACACACACACACACACACTGCAGTTTTTAGTGAATGTTTCATAAGTTTTTAATGATAGAAACTTATTTGGAAAAAAATTACTTTCCCTGATTTTATTTTTTGTTACTTTTCTGAATTTTGGTCATTTTCGACCTTAAATTGCCAACATTTCCGCTTTATATTTTGGTCCATCTGATTATTTCATTTTAAAATTTTATATGATTGATCAGTACTTGGATAGACTTTTTACCAGGTGCTTTTTCACTCCTACTTGAGTAAAACTATGTTGAAGAAGTGCTGCTCTTCCAGGATCCTCTGCCCTCCTCTGTCGAAGCCCCAGTGAGGATTTCTCCTCTGCTCAGACTCTTACAGCCCCCCAAACCCACTCGCATGGCTCCTTACTCAAATTAGATCCCCAGGTCTAATCAGAGGCAGCTTGGCACTGCGGGTGGAAACTAGCCACAAACCTCATCTTCAAATGACTGTTGGTTGCTGACAGGAGTCCCCACCCCCACCAGTTTGGTGTGTTGACTGGGCAGGATGGAGTGCTATACGAGGCTTTCTCAATTCCCTTGACCACACAATGGAAAATGGGTGGAAGACCACACAACAATAAGTGATTTCCAACACAGTGGCTGACCTAAACTCTGATTTAGAATTTAAAAAACATGCGTCAATGATGTTTTATAACAGAAAAAAGCACAAAGCTCTACAATAAACCATCGACCATTTGTTGATGTTAATTCGCAGCTAAATGTCGTCTCAAGGCACTTTACCAGACAAACAGATGGAGTTTATATGCAGAAATACATAACTAATTATTTAGACAATCGTAATCATAATCCAAAGTAATCCTAATTCTAAAACAATGTGAAGTTCAGTTGGTAGAAAGTTTTCTGTCTTTTATGACTGGAGGAAAGTTTCTTTCAACAAAAACAAAAGTTCAGCAGAATCTTGACTAACACAAAACAGCTGAGAACAAACTGGCTGTTTGGAGAAATACATCATAATTAACAGCACATTTAATGTAGTGGTGGGACTCGGCGATTTCTTTAATAATCAAGTTAATTGCAGGGTAATTAATCAAAAACCACATATCAACCAAATTATCAATAATTTTATGTCAAAACCACTTTTTGCTACTATATTTTTCAATAAATACAAGACATTTGTCCAAATAGCACTTTGGACAATAATCCAACATGCTTTTATTCCCATTCAGCTTCAGGAACGTCTGATACCAGAAACACAATGAGAAATCTCAGTCTTGTAACATTTTCCTAGAACAAAATGCAACTAATTGAGTTCAAATTAAAATCTACGTAATTAATCATTTGCTAAAGTTCAGATCGTAGTAATATGTCCAACTAGGTGCTTGGATATATCACTGGTACAGTTATAACTGACACTGACCAAACATATGTAAACTAAATTCGAGGAAAGTTGCTAAACAAAATTCTCTACCAAATGTCCTAATTAAGCTTTATTGCATTTAGCAAATATAAATCATTTGGGTATTTCTAACTAAGCTAAATCGAGAAAAGTTTTTGATTTAGTGTATGTAAATATCTGGTTTTAACTGTATATCTGTGAGAATTAAGATCATCTTACTGGCCCAACATATAATTAGCACTTCATCCTACCAAACATTGTCAGACTAAACGGTACACAAACATCACTTTGATGTTGTGATACAACATACAGTTAAATTGCAATAATTATCAGGATTCAAACTTTCTGCAGTCAAAAACTTCAGACTTCCAAACTGTCAGGTTATCTGAAAAGCAGCGTTTGCAGAGCTGGGTGGAAGCTGCATGCCAAGTTCTCAGTATCTGCCAAACCGAGGCAGAAGAATGACACTTGGTTTGAGTCAAGTGTAATGTTTTGGTGTCGAGATAATTATCATGAGGCTTTTTGATTTCCTGTTCCTAACTTGTGGAAGCAGTTCAGGGATGGCGCCCTCCTGTTTCTAAACGACTTCACACCACGACACCAGTGAGCAAAGTGAGGTCCATCAACATGAGGCAGATGAGAATAAACTTCTGCCAAAATACTGGATTATACAGGCAAAGAGAATAGCAACATCAGGACTCTGAATACCAGCTGAGATCATGGAGTCCGACGCTTAATCTGATGTGAATGAGGCCTTAAGAAGACTAAGCATTGCATGTAGCTGCCCCTATTTAAAGGGGCGTTGTGTTTTAATGTTATTTCTGAAACAAACCTGGAGTCTTGCCTCGATTCTTACACGCATGCTTGAGAAATCCTTTAATCTCCATGACAACCATTTACCTGTTGCGATCGCCTGATTGTGTCGTGATTTGCTGAATGGGAGGCAGTGAGGAGAGATGCAGGTCCGGCCCAGGTTGTAGAGAAAATGATTACATTTAATGAAAGAAGCTCAATAAGGTCCAGGTGGCACAGCAGAGAGTTTAGCAAACAGCTAAATACCGGTAGCAACTGATAACTGAAGACTGAAAAACAAGAGCTAACGAAACCAGGACTTATCAGTACTACTGGAGAGCATGAACGTGCGACAGTAGACAAGGACCCGATAAGAGGCAAAGACAACAGGTGGGTTTAAATACACAGGGAGGGTAATCAGGTAACTAGACACACCTGGGAAGCAATCAACAGGGAAGACAGGACAGGAGCAGGACTAAACACAGAAAACCTCAAAAATAACTACACAGAAAACACAGATCACAACAGAGTGGACTTAGCCCCGCCTTCCAGACGCAGCTCCTCCTCAGAGCTGCAGCTTCCAGGCCTCCAGCTGTGATTCCCCCACTCGGCTCCTTCAGACTAGTCGAAAGCCATTAGCAACCACCTGGTGGAACTGTGCCGCTGCTGAGCTCATCATACTTCTCAATGAAAAGCTGGGGAAAAAAATGTTAAAGTTTTAATAGAGGAGCAATGCAATGATGACTTTCAGAAGGAAGAATGACAGAGGCCCAATTGCAAGGTGAACAATTACGACATCAAATTATTTTTAAAGTCATATTTAATATAAACAGCCTTTTTATAAGAGCTGAAGGTAACATAGTTACTTGATATAAAGTGGTGCTATGTGCCTGGAAAATACACAATACTACCCATTTAAAGTCTTTTCTGGTCACTCCAAGCCAACCAACTGAAGTATTCTTGGGTTTTCACCTGGGTCCAGCTCTAATCTGCTCTTCCTTTCCTTTCTTTTCTGTCAGTGCTACCCAACAACAATACACTATCCAAGACTACAGGGAAAAACTCACAAAAAGAAAGCAACAGTAACTTTTGTGCAATCTCAGCTTTGGTAGCCCTTCATGATTATCACTTTGTGTGGAAGCATTCATTTTGCTTTCAGTTGTAAGACAGAAAGTGGTCCAATCCCTTTATTACACCAGTAATGATAGATTTCTCTGGCTGAGAGTGGATGGTTGGCTCGCTGCTAAGCTACCTACACCATTGATGCTGCAGCAAATGGGTCCCTATTTAAAACTTGTGAGGGGTAAGATTGGGGCCATAGCTAGTCATTACAACACTGGCTCATAGTCTAATTTGGTTCCTGCTTTAGTGGCTTTAAATGGGTGTGAGTGCAGTTGTTTCAGTTTCCTACATGCAAGTGTCTTGGTGAAACGTTAGACGTTATTATTTTACAGTGGATCCCTTAAAATGTAATCTTTTCTATGGAATAAAAACATTAAGTTGGGATAAGCTACACCACAAGGAGTAAGATGTTGTATTGACTGACCAAATGGTCCCCTTCTCATTATAAAACCTTCATGTATAGCGAATTTCCCTGCCTCTGTTGCTAACTGCTCAACACAGCTGTTCAAACATTACACAGTCAATTGACCCATACTTTAGGAAAACACTCTGTTTTGGCAGCATGTGCTCAAATAATGTGTAAGGCAGCACATTAATGTTCGCCATAACTCACAGGACACTGAGGACCTGTTGAGACAGGCCTCAGACTCAAACACGGTGTGGGAATGTTTGCATGTATGACACAAACCAAAACAGACAGCTGTTCACACCAGGCCACCGGACACGGGACCGGGTCCAGAGTCCGGGCCCTCCTCAGAGTCACCGTTTCATCTGTTGAGGAGGTCCAGAGATCAGAGGGAAAAGGGGGGAGAGGAGAGCAAAGTGGCTTATGGGGCCAATGTCAGGGGCCAAAAATAGCAGAGAATGCTTGTCACCATCTCTCTCTCTCTCTTTATGACTCAACTGCACTGCAATAATTAATAAGAGTCGGTTCCCCGCCGCCGAGGCTCAAGTCCTGCGCTACGTGGTTGGCGACCGGGCCCAAAGCAAACGGTCCTCTAAAGAGTGACCGAGTGCCAAAGACGTAAGGGAGGGGGATAAGAACGGAAGAGCAAGGCAGCAGGAACGGGTGGATATGTCACACTTGGATCCAAGTGGGATTACCAAATCCTTCCAAAGAGCAGGAGGAAGCAAAGAGGAGGGAGGAGGAAACCAGAATGACAAGAGGTGAGACAGAGGAAAGCGACAAGACAAACAAAAGGCGCTCTCATTGCCTGGATGTACATCCGTACAACATTTTCCCCTCAAGTTTCCAGTGTGGATGGTGGAACTCCCTCATTTTCCTCCTAACTTTACAAGAACCTAGAATTGAGAAGCTGTGAACTCAGACAGTCTGCTGTAATTGTTTAACAAGGTTCCTGGATGCTGATTTACGGCATCATTCATTCAAAAAGCTGATTAGCATGTCAGCACAGAATCCACTGGGAGCTGATTACTGTCTTCAATACATCTTGATATTTTAGGTTAGTGTTTTCTTTGCATGGTAGTAATTGTCTCCCACAGCATCTTTCTAAAGTTAGACAAACACAAAGCAGAGCATAATTGTAAAGTGCAAAAAGTATAGTAGATTTTCAACATTAATTTTGCTAGTAAAATAATGTAGTTTTGTAGTTTTATATTCTACAAAACTTGTAGAATCAAGTTTTGTAGAATATAAAAACTACATTTATTTAACATTTTTCTCTGCTCATGATTGGTCACATTGTGACAGAAAATCAGCTGCTGCTGCAGATTAACTTGTTTCCAAACCTGAGGTGTTGGTGCTATGAAAACCTGCTTTCATGTTTTTGTATTTCAGATCAAAGTTTAAGAATCTTGTTGTCTGAGGAAGGATTTTGTCTGAGGAGAATAACATGCCTCTGTCACAGTGTTGCCACATAGCCTGTATTTAGTATAATAATTTAACAACTTCTAATTATGAAAACTCCTGCTCATTCTGAAATCCAGCCTTCAGAAAGTCATCACAACATCAAACAACAAAGTCATGACACTTGTGAGAATGAGATGTACAGCTCCACCAGGTGCTTGCTAATTGCTGCTGGCTAGTCTGAAGGAGCTGATAGGGGTTCATGTGGGAATTCAGCCTTTTGGTTCAGGCGTATTGGAGCTGAGGTTAATCTAAACGTTGCAGTGCCACTTGAGTCTCAAACTAAATCCAAACAAATCACATAAACATGTTTTCCGCTGTAATGCAGCAAAATTTGAACAAGATAATCAGATAGGGATACTTTTTGCAAGGCATTGAGAGGCTGACGTGTTCAGCTGTGGAGCAACGGGAAGCTTGGAGTGATTAAAACTAACATTACTGGCCTTTTAATAAGGTCTATCAAAGGGATTTTGGGGGATCAAAGTCAAATATTAGTTCCTGTTGCTGGCCAGACGAGGGTTGAGAGGGGGTTGTCATTCCAGACACGGTGAGCACACACATGTTTTCGGGCCGTGGGTTTGGGTTTGGGCTGTGCTGGGTGGAATCATTACTCACTGCAGACCCTGAGGTTGACAGAGAGGCTTGTGTCACACCCACTGTGCGCTGACCGTTGTGTAATCCCTCCTGGGGTAATGGAATGAGCTAGTAATGATGGCTGGTTTGATATGGTTTCACTCTCTGACACACATACAGAGGCACTCAGGAGACAGACATGTAGATGCAGACAGAAACCTGCTGTGATGTAAGTGATACTGCCACACATCAGCTTCTGTACAGTTCAGTGGGAAAATGAAATTCAGGTTTGTACAGGTAATCAGTGCAAAGGTGAGGAGAAATCCTCCCAAAAAGTATGTGAATTTTGGGGGAAAATGTGGGACAGAAGGTTATAGTGCACAATGCTCTACATCCTCAGGGAAAGTATATTAGCCGACCGGACAGTCAATGACCGAGCTAACGAACTGGAGGACAGGCAGGAAACTCTTGTACCGCATTGAGACCCATAAACTTTACAGATTATTCAAATGACCGTGTCAACTAGGATGTATAACAGACTTTGCTGTTCCATCAACATTTGAGCTTGTTTTCCCAAAATGTTTTGATATTTTAGGAACTTGCATACCTTCAATGCAAAACAACAAAATCTTACAAAAGTATTTTCTGGTCTAGTTTCTAGTGCAAATATCTTAGCATGCCTGAAACAAGACAAAACTAACCTAAAAGTAATTTTTAGTTTAAGTCAATAATTTCTTACTATTGATTTAAACAACTACTTTGTTGATTATTTATTTATAACATGGGTTATAAGTGGTTATGCATGTTCCCTTATAAAATGGGACAAATGTCTGGTTATCATCTGCTGTTATAATCTGCTACATGGAACAAGTACTTTTCGTTCCATTAGCAGAACAATAAGTACAGGTACTTATTATTCTGTTCACAAGAATATGGCGAATATGCATAAAATGGTAACATGGTCAAAATGCACACGAGCCATATAATTGAGTTAATTCTGTTTTAAGGTATTATTTTCACTTTAGCAGATACAACTAAACAAGTGAGATGGGAGAATTTCTATTTCTCATTAAGTTGAATAAAGATTCTGCATGCTAGTTTATGATCGATAATTGTACACACTCTTTGGGAATCCAGGTCTGAGGTTTATTCATGTTTTGGACTGATTATGATCCGTTTCCTCATAATTATGCACAAACCTCACAAACCAATGCTTTCCCTCTGTTCTGCAGTTCCACTCATCACTGCTTTTGATGAGTTTAATCGTAGTTGTGTCATGTGCAAGTTTGACAGTGCCGTGATTTCCTATTGAGCATGAAGCCTGTACAATAACTGAGCATCAGATGGACATGCATGTAACTGCTTCAAAAACCTCCAGCAGCTAAAGACACCAACATTACTCAGGAGTTTCAGCCTGTCATACATAAAAGGTCTGTCTGGTGTCTGGCAGCAGCAGAATGTACTAGTTTTGCTGCAGAGCTTTTTATTTATGTGATTTTCAACTTATTTGGTGTCTTTAGTCTTCTATTGTCAATGTTTATTTGCTTCCTACAAGCAGAAACAGCTGATTTATCTCATTCAGAGTTCTTTTGAATTTAAAGGGGCAGTATTATGCAATAAATTTATATTTTTTAGTTTTAGATTATAACAAGCTGTTATAATGTAATTACCTCATTAGAAACATACCTGGAGTGTTGCTTTGATTGTTTTATATTTGATAAATACTTTAATATCCATGGCAACAATTTAGCTGTGCAAAACACCAGGGTGGACCTAGCTCCGCCTTCAAGGTGAAGCTGCAGTTTACAATTTACTGAGCTTCTGTCTAACAGAGCAGCTCTCTCCCACGTTTCCCCCACTCAGCTCCTACAGACTAGCCAGCAGCAATTAGCAAACACCTGGTGGAACTGCACCTAAACCAGCTACTTCCAATGTTAACATACAACTTCAACCAGCTACTTCCAATGTTAACATACGACTACCTGAAGGTGGAGTTTCAGAAAGAGCAGGAGGTTTTAAAGTGACAGAGGCATAAATTCAAGGAGTTAAATTAGAAAGTTGCATATTCATATTTGATATATGTAGTATTTTTATAACAACTGGGGGTAACATAGTTTCTTGATTGTGCTATAAAATAGAACTATCTTCCTGGAAAATACATGATACTTTCCCTTTAATTGGTTTGCATTTATTAATAAATGACATAATGCATTTTTAAAAGTGGAAAATGTTACCATGAGGAAGCTTAAGACTTTGTTTTTAGGTATTATTTAGGTCTTTGTAAAATGTCGTTTGCAAGAACATTTTCCTAACTGCAGATTGAAAATAGGCTTTGATGAAAACGTACTACAAATCCATTGGGATGTAATCATTCCCAGGACCCTTAAAACTAACACCTTAAATAAATTAAACATAAACAAATCAACATTTTCTGAAATCCTGATAAACACTCTGAGCAGTAATGACTGACCATCTCAAAGCAACGGTGAAGCTTTTTGACCTGTTCATGTTGCAGGGCTCGCCCTTGCGATTTCCTCTCTCTATCACAAATGTTCACAAATCCCTGTGAATGACATCATCTTGCTCTGTGGAGTTGCAGCCAAACAGACAGAGAGAAAAGCTGGACCAAGCACTGCGTCCAGATCCAAACCCTCAGCAGTCACACTCTTTGGCCAGCAGACCTGGACAGCAGCGACAGAAAATATGCCAAATACCACCGAGGCCTCCCCCCCATCCACACCTCCAGTTATTACCCCCCCACCCCCATCCCTCTGGTCATGAAAGCTTAATTACATCATTTTACGTGTCCACATTTTAATAATAAATTATGGATAGGGGCAGAGAAAAAAAGAACGCTTAATGAAGAAAAACACAACCTGAGGAAACACTTAGGATTGGCTGAAAGGCAAGAGTTCAAAACGTTTGCATCAAGCCAACGGATGTAGCTTTCTGTCCTCCATCCTGATCCCTGCATCTACAGATGCAGCGGTAAGATTTGTATTGACTTAGGCCGGTCAGCCAGGCTCTCTTTTCAGCCCCCCAGCTCCTCATCCATCCAGTGGGGGGGCTCTTCGCTCCTCGCAGGCCCAGCCATAGCAGAGATTTTTGTGGTGAAATCATTAAACCTACATGCAGCTCTCTCTCTGTGGTCACTGGGGGTCGTGCTCCTCTGCCTTTAGCTGAATAAATCATAAAGTTTGCCGGGGGACCACACAAGAAGCCACCTCAGTGCAGCCAGAGCATCCATGCACACGCACCGCAGCTCCAGACCTTGTTATGTTTCAGAAAAACACCAGCGCTGAGGCAGAGATAGAGGGAGAGGAGACTGAAAAAAGGGGGAGAGGAAACCAGTGAAGGCAGAAAAAAAACGAGATAATAAAATAAAAAGCACTGGAAAGAGTCATAAAAATGTATCAATAAAAGGAAATCTAGATGATATAAAGCAGACAAGTTTAGTTTAATGAATGAAAAAACTGAAACAATAAGGAAGAATCTCCTCTGGGCTCAGAGGCATCATAAAACAGATATTTGCTTTCTCTCTCTGTGTCTGGGTGACCTCGCCACGCTGATCCTTCAGACAGGACATCTTACAAGATGAGGAAACACTTTCCTGTCTGAGGATCACATGCTGTCTGGGTTCAAATTTGCAGCATGTGGCAAAGAAAATACCATATATTACGTGAAGTGGTCACTTCCAAAGCAGAAGGAAAAGGACCGTAAAGCTCCGCTTTCCACAGCGAATCATGCAGCAATAAAACAGGGAGGTATGTCTTTGTTCATCTGGTGTTAGACAAACAATTACTTAAAAGCTTTTCTATGTATTATAAATAATAAAACGTAAAAAAAATAGGAAAGGCTACAGCATACATTTATAGTAATTAGACATCTAGATGTTAAATATTTTACAACAGTGACGTGCGGTGAGGTTCCTAGCTGGTGAGGCACCGACTTAATTATAATCGGATTTATAAATCAAGACCTCACGCATGTTATTGTTTACGTAAGGAAATTTCGCGCATGCGTACAATGCTGGAGGTAAAAAAAGACTATTAGCCGCGCCGCCGCAAAATAATTTCGTTATCGCAATCAAACTTAGACATGTAGATATTATTAATTTCGTGCCGGGCTTAACAGCAAAGGATGAAACCACTAAAGTACAACTCAAAACCACGTCTTTCTCACTCTCTGTATCAGCGGAGTGCTGTATGGCTAGATGGCTGTTACTGCCTCTTACTCTGCAGTTGTGGAGTCACAATACTGTATCTGGGATCATGAGCGCCCCCTGCCATGAGGCACGAGAACTGCCTGCCTCACCTCAGTCTGTTCTCTGCCGTTTCTGATCGCTCCTCAGCACATGAAACACGTTACACACACAGTTGGTGACAATAAAAACACAATACATTAATACATAAATTAAATTATGGAAAATCAGTTCATACATTAAATGTTTTTAACCATTTTATTGGCGGGGGATGTACAGACAGGAGGAGCTGCTCTCATAGAATGGCAACCGGTGAAGTTAGCGAGAGGTTGCCCAATCCCAGGTGAGGCTCAGCTTGCTGCTGCCTCACCAGTTTCGCTTCTAAGCATTTGAATGGGAAAATGCAAAAATCCAGTGATTTTGAAGGGAAAAAAAAAATCAGATTTGGTTAAATTAAATACAAAAATAGGTACTTTATAGTACAAACCACAGGGTGAAAATATCTTTATAAATGATTATATAATTTTTCCATAATGACTGGTGGGGCACTGCCTCACCTACCTCCCCTGACCACATGCCACTGTGTTACGATGGCGTAGATTTGTGTGCATCACAGACTAAATGTTTAAACACTTTTCCTCACAATCTGCAAAAATACTTTCTAGTCCAAATACCTGTTCAGCAAGATGAATGGCAAGAATAGCAAGAATTTGTGACTTAGAATAAGTTTTTTATCTTGCTGAAATTTTTTTTTCAGCTATTTTTCAGTTAATTTAGTCTTATTTTAATTTTACTTAGATGTTCTCACTAGAAATAAGACAAAAATTCTTGGTAAGATTTGTGTTTTTGCAGTGTGACATTAAACATTTACTCTTTAACAGCCGTTCGGAAAACATAAACTATACTAGAACGAGCTATGGCATTTTGAAATTTTTATTAAAACATTACAAACATTTCCTGACTGTTGGTAGAATTTTCCTCACAGTGGCTGACTTGGGTCAAACATTTTGGGTATCCATATCACAAAGGTTTGCTGTAATTTTGGCCCATTCCTCTTGACAGAACTGGTGCAGCCTTTTCAACATAAACCTTTTCAGCTCTGACCACACATTGTTTTTAACTAACAACATTTTCTTTCCTGAATTCATCCAATCCATGTTAACTCTCAGTCAACCCATCCATCCATCCATCCATCCATCCATGGTGCCCATCTCCAGGGCACCTGGGATAAAATCAAATCTGGCATCATAAGTTAAAATCATTTATGATATTTAAGGTTTTGTTCTTTTTACTAAGGTTCTATTTGATTCCTTCTCTTATAAGTTTTGTTAATTGTGTCCTTTTGCCCTTTTGTTCGGTCAGCGTATAAAAACACCAGGCATGACTACATCTGGCTCACTGCTTTTGCGCAACGCCTCTTACAAAGAAAACACAGAACTTAAAACACTGACTGAATCTTACAAATGTCAAATGAAATACATGAGTTCATACAAGAAAGAGCCAAAATTCTAGTCGTGGATGCCTTGTGGTTTCCATTTCCCTTTTTTACTACACATACTTTTATGCAGCCATCCTCGAGTGGCTGCGGTTGGAAGGTGTTGAACTGGAACAGGAACATCGGTGACGTCTTCACATTATTCCACAAAAACTGATTGGCTCCCAAAATTGTGCAGGAAGAAACATTTTTCCAAATGTCTGTCCTTCATAAATAAGAAGATTGCTTCCCCAGCTTGCTGCTTCAGTCAGCAGGTTAACATTTTGCAAACAAATTTTCATGTAGAATTCATCCAAATGAATTAAACTGTCTTTGCTTGAAAACAAAATATATTCATTGGGATTATATAGTCTTTAATCAAAATAATATTTTGCAGAAATTCTAATATAGGGCAATTTTTTTTCTCATTATTTCTACTTTTATTGATATTTAAATTCCTATAGTAAAAACAATACAGGGCACATACCTTGTTTCTAATCACTAACTGACTGAACTCTACCACGTACAGATAAAGCTCAAAACTCCTGAAAAGGTTCAACATCGGTTCACTCATTCTAGAAAGTAAAACTCTGACAATTATGCCAGATACAGACTCAATCTATGTAAACTTACTACAGCAAAACCTCTAAAATATATTGTTGTTACGTTTTGTGAAATATTTCATATATTGCATGTAAAACATTTAACCATCTTATTAAAAAATCTAATTAAATTTATAGATGAGCTTTGACTTCAAAACTTTCAAATCACACATAACATTTTATGAACTGTGTGATGCTGTGTGATGCTCTGATGGAGTCGTCGTCTGAAAAACACAAACTGTCTTCCTCAGTCTTCCTCATACTGCTTCCTGTTGTCTTCTTCCTAGTTGGAGACAACACAAACCATGGTGACAACACCAACATGCGGCAGTTCCTCACGTAACTTGTGTGATGTGAAAAAGTGTTTTACGAAATACTTTTATTTTAATATACGGCTGATAAACCACCTCATCATGACACTAAATCCTTTATCAAAAAATTAGCTTTTCCAAAATTGACGCGTTTCTATTAATTCTAATTCATGATATGTCCCACTGGTTGATG
Source organism: Micropoecilia bifurca (assembly GCA_903067075.1). Classification (NCBI taxonomy): domain Eukaryota; kingdom Metazoa; phylum Chordata; class Actinopteri; order Cyprinodontiformes; family Poeciliidae; genus Micropoecilia; species Micropoecilia bifurca. The sequence goes on along the minus strand of CAEGAF010019267.1, from coordinate 6,517 downwards.
GACACGCAGCAGGTGACTGTCCACAAGAAGCTGGTTGTTCTCACAGCTCTTTATTCAAGCATATTCATAGACACATTTGGGTTGGCAAGAAAAATCAAGTGAAGTATTTGGGGGAACTTCAAACCAAGTGAACTGAGGGTATTAAGGCTCCGTTCACACAGCAGGTCCTGATGCTCAATTCTGAGTTTTTTCTGAAATCCATTTTTTTTTTTGTCTGTGATCATTCATATTATTAACTGAACCCGACTGGATTGTAATGTCATGCTCTTCACAGACACAAGCTTCATTCAGAATTTCATTATCATAATCTTCAGCCATTGTTTACATCCAGATTTATGTTTGTTTATATCCAGAATCATGAAGCATAAATCATATCAATGATCGTTCAGACTACAGATGCTTTGAAGGAAAATCATATTCGTATCCGATTTAGTTCCACATGTGGAAGTGGTGCAGATCAGATTTTTGTTTTGTTTTGAAAAGATTGGAATTGGACTGCAGTGAAAAAGTTGTACGCAGGTTTCATTTGCCTGCTGTGTGAGGCTGAACGCTGCCTGAGAGACACAGACAAATCATGGCACACAAGTCCTACCTTGGCTAAGCAGAGACAAAAGATTTAATTTTGCTCAGTGATTCAAAGTCATTTTTTCAGATGAAAGTAAAGTTTGCATTTCATTTCCTCTCTGGTGTGTTTTCTGTGGTCCACCTTCAATGCAGCCGTCTACCAGGAAATTTTAGAGCGTTTCATGCTTCATGCTGCTGACAAGCTTTATGGAGATTCTGATTTCATTTTCCAGCAGGACTTGGTACCGGTACAGACTGCCAAAGGTACCAAAAGCTGGAAGAAAGAAGGAAGGAAAGGAAGAAAGAATAGGCTGTATAGGGGCACCTTTTAGGGAAAATAACCTGTTTTGTGACACTTCTGCTGCAATTCTTTCCTCCTTTTTGTTGCATCACAGCATCCTAAAACAAAAGGGTAACCACCTTTGGTGAGCTTGTGCTTTGAAACAAACTCTTAATCCTCGAAATTGAGATAACTTACATATTCTTTCACCACTTTCCTCACATCCTCTGCCAGCTGATTAACGACGATGGCAGTGGAGGGTAATCATGTGTCACGGTGAGGTATGAAAGTCGCAGACTGGAGAAATAGGTGAGGTTGGACGCTGAAACTCTACCTTCACAGCTAACGGTGGCGGTAGCACCTCTTGACCCCCGGGCCACACATTTCTGAGTGAACTTTGGCCCTGTGACCACACCAGATGAGCTGCGAACCCCTTCGAGCAAAACACGTCAGACGGCCCCTGGCCTCGCAAATGGGCGGCCATTACCTGGAGATTGTATCAGTGTCAGTTTGTGGGGGATTCTTGCTCCCAGGAGTGAAGCTCAGAGGGCAGGCGCCTGATCTTCTGTGAAATGTTAATGTGGAACAAAAAAGGCTGAACTAAGAGTGTAGCAATACTTGGAGCCAGGATCATCGGTGAAGAAACTCTATCCCCTTTAGCATCAGTTGGCGTTTTGCCAAGTAGAAGACATGTTAGTCAGATTTGAGGGATTTGGTTTTCAAGAGTGCACTTTGTTAGATATAAATATATAAAATATCGCACAGGACAAAAATCTCCTTCATCAGCTAATGCATAAGTGTCTATCAGTAGAGGTATTTTGGGTTTGAAGGCAGTAAATTGGCCAAGGAATGCAGACTGTTGCCTTATCAAAGTCTAAAAGCCAGGGATCTGGAAATGCCTAGCTTTGTTGAGCGTTTAGTTTATCTGTCCAGTAATTGCACATTGTAAAACTGTCTATCTGGGCTTGTTGCTCTCCCCAGTGGCCAATGTAACCATCTGGCCTTTGCAAAAGATCAGAGTAGGAAGTTATGTGAGACGTCAGAGGATAGGAACTCTGATAGCCTCACATGAAGTTGGCTGGTTCTTTAACATTCCAGTCATTGCTTCAGATGCTTGTTACTGAGAGTCCATGGGCATTGCCAAATTTGTCAGCTTTCAGAGAAATCCTCTACAGTATGAAGATATTTGAAAACTTCCACATTTCTTCTTTTTTACTTATCTGAGACCAGTATTTAATGAAGAAGATCGACTCTGTGTGGGACCATCTGGTCATCTTGACCAGTGTGCAGAACATTTTCCAGAGATCAAATCCTTTTATAGTTTCTTATTAGTTTATTGAGCAAGAAGCAAAACTCCGTTTTTGAGGTTGGAAACTTTCAGCACCTGACACTTAGATCAAATATTTCTGGAGTTTATCTGTCACTCAGCCTTCAGGTCTCAGGTGACAATGGTTTTGTGAGCACTCTGTTTTCAGAGGAGTTTGGAGAACATTGTGTAAAATCAGCTCTATGAACTTTTAAATGTGTATATTTATCATGTTTTAAAGTTAAAAACATACCTGGATTGTTGCCTTGATTCTTTCATATATTTTGGGGAATCCTTGAATGAAATGACAAACATTCAGGTTGCCTAAAAGCTATTTACACACTCAGCTCCTCCACCCAATTTCAACAGCAGCCATTGTGTGTGTGCTGCACAATGGCTGCTGGAAAGAAAGACTAATCCTGTTTTGACCGATCCTAACCTGTTCAAGGAAGCATAACATATCACCTTTTTGAGGAATACACCACCTGTGTGGATCCTCTTGTGTCTCTGGTTTTAGTTATATAACTTAGTGGTATGATTCATGTAAATAACATAACTACAACATCACAAAATTCAGCAAAAGAAACATCTTTTCAAATCAATTTCTTTAAATATAAAGCTTATGAAATTTTAACAAAAACTGAAAGTGTGTGTCTGTGTCTGGTGAATTTTTTGGTTAAAACAAGTTTGTTCTTCAACCAGGGAAAATTTACTCAAGGCTAGTGAAACTTAATAATAAAGTTACTTAAGTAAATGTAAAAACACATTTGTCCCGAAAGTTACTCAAGTAAAGGGAACTGGATAGTTCCAACTTTGGCTAAATGCACATATATGGAGTTATTTTGTGTGCACCAATGTTTTTATGACTGACACATGAGCAAGTGTCTATCAATAATCTACCACTGAAATGTCATTTGATCAAATCCTGCATTACTCCCCACTTCAGCCTCTGAAAAGTCTCAGAAAGAGAGACATAAAAACAAGGAGGTCTGAGGAGAGTCAGCCTACGGCAGCCTGTACAGGTCCGTCTTTATCCTCCTGTTTATTATGCTCCCAACTAATCCATGCCTTGTGCTCTACACCAGAACTGCCATATGTCAACATCTTGCTGGTGGTTTGTGGGGTCCCAAACAATAGATAGGCTGCACTGAAGTTAAACTTTATAAACGAAGTTCAGCAGAACTCTAATTATTTACAAATCCAGAGCCTGGGAATATTTTTGGTAAACGACGACGGCGGCGGAGGTCTTATTTATTTACCAATTTATTTATTGACACAACCCCCCTTCACTGCTCATTGCTTACAGGTTAGCTAGTCAGACTGGTGAGGGGATGATCTATGTGTTTTCCTACGCACATCCAACAGAGACTTATCAAGATTAGTGTCTGACTGATGCAATAAACAAGTTGTGCAACATTAAGTTCACCTTTCCAATGAGCATAAAGAGAGGGGAAAAAGTGCTATTGATGTGTGTATGTGTGTGTGCGTGTGTTTGTGTGTGTGTGTGTGTTTGGGGGGGTATTTTTGTGAGCACCCCTACAATGATCCACCTGTGTCTCAGCCATACCCCACAGGACCACCCACTTAGGCAGAGAGAGGGCAGTCGAGAATCCCTATAACCTATCTGGGTGGGCAATAAGGCCTTGCCCTGAAGTAGAGCGTTGGAGGCGACTGAAAGACTCTGGAAGAATGACTGTGAGCGAGGAACATCGCAGCATCACCAGCAGACAACAGCGAGGGCTGGCCAGGTTTATACACAGGCTCTGTTAGGGCAGCCGCTGGGAAAATATTCAACTCATAAACGGCTGCAGCCACTTTTATTCTGACTGCCTGCCTGGGAAATTGATTTAAAATGCTAGAAAAACTTGATATTTATTTTGTTTAATAGATATCAAAGTAAGCTTGTTTCATAATTGGTGATTGTAAAGCTCTTTGAACTGCCTTGTTGCTGAAATATGCTACACAAATAAAAGGAAAAACATCAAAATTATCAGTGTTATGTTACAAAATAAAACCCATCTGAAATTTAATCAGCATGAGGTATTGTAAAATAATAAACTAGTTAATTATGTTAAAAAATAACATTCATCTGATATCATATCAACAGGATATATTGTAAAATAATAACATTTTAAAATTTAGAGATGCTGTTTTCCATTACAGACTTAATGTTACTCTGATACTATTTGTAGCTAAGGTAGCTAAGGTAGTGAAGACCTAGTTCATTTTAACTCTCTAGGAATAAGACTCATTATTCTTAATAACTCTGACATTTTGGAAAAATTGTACAGTAGAACAGCACAAGTTTCACATACATCAGACACATAAGTGAATCAGGTTATCAATTATGAACTCATCCACACAGACAGGGATTCAGGGAGTCAATTAGGAAACTGGAGAACCATTGGTGCCCAAACTATCTGCACTTTTTTTTAACAATGTGGGTTTTTTTTTAACATTTTGACAGTATAAGAGTGAAAACCTCTTTAAAAAATACAAACAAGTTTTATTTGATCAAATTAATATTGTAATTGTAATATTGTAACATTGATAAATTACAATATTATTGAAAAAGGCATTTATCTTAGGCACTTTATGACTAAGTGAAACACATCATATAGATTAAATACACAGAGATGGATGTTTGTAAACCTTCTTTTCTGTTAATTGTCACAATTTTTGCTTACATTTAATGAAAACATGACATGTCTGTCTAGTGTCGTCCCAAATTAACTTTGTCCTCTTATTATACTGCTGAATTTTTATTTGTTCTATGATTAAATCAATAAACAATTTTATATATTTTAGATTGAAGCACAAAGAAAATAAACCCCTAACTTTAATAAACTGAGAATATTTTCTTAAGTTATAGATTTGTGGAAATTTTAAAAATTCATCTTGTTACCTAAAAAAAGATCAATTTCACCTGTAGTTCAGTTTTCTAGAAATTCAATACAGGAATTGAGTAAACACACTGAAAAGTAGCCAAAGCAAGTCATTTTCATGAGCTTTTTTAAAAAATATTGATCTGTTGGTAACTTGTCTCGGCCAAAGTTACTAAAAGCTCTGGAGCTACGGGTCGCAGACACCTGGTCTACAAAATATCTTCTGTCTATTTCCAGAAACAAACACCAGAACCTCCTTTGAAAACCCTCGTCGTATTTAGCCAAGTTTAATGAACGGGTGTGCCTAAGTCTATTTTTGAATAAATGGGCATGGATATTTTTGGCCATCCTTACTGTAAAATTAACAATAATTGAAAAAACATAGCTTACAAAAAAATACATATTTATATATATATATCAGCACTGGCGCCCCTCAGGGGTGTGTTCCTTCCCCACTTCTCTCGTATGGATGCATATTTACACTAATTCATGCATATGCCTGTTTACAAGAAGGAAGAACACTTTTATATTTATTTCTGCCCCTTTTTTTATGTATTAGGCCTTAAATTTAAAGCGGAAAGAAAGTCAAATTCCTTTTCTGTATATGCACAAACTTGGCAATTAAATTTGATTCTGATACAAAATTGTAAAAAGTTACAAAAGTGTCCAGCAAATCGGTCCAGTTCTTGAACTGAGCATCTTGTTTCCTGGTTCTGTTGCATCATCTGTGTTGCGAGCAGCTTGGTAACAGAGGAGAGGGTTTATTTCTGATTCCTGCTAAACGACAGACAGCCTTAGCATTCTGAAAATGAAGGCCGTCTCAGGTGAAATCATGACAGCATTTTGTGTTTGGTGCTCAAACATTTAATGACATTTTAAACGTGAATGTGTTGTCATATTTATCGCTGTTTTGTTAATTTATGATCCTCAAATGAATTAAAGTGAAGACTGAAAGATGAAATTTATTCATGCCAAATCAAAAGAGGCTGTCTTTAAGTTTTGGTTTATTCTTTCTGGTTGATGTTTCAAGGTTTACAAACTGTTTTGGGGTTTTGCAATTTTTAAAAATTGTAAGATTTAATCATTTTTGCTTGGTCTGAAAATATAAGACCAAGCAAAGTGGCATGTGTTGATGGCACATTGCCTCGCATCAAAATTAGATCTATTTCTCAGTGTTTCGAAATCACTTGGTTCAACTCTCATTTGGTTTTCGGAGCTGTGCACAGTAAAAATGCCAGTGTTGAATTAACACCCAAAAGTGTCTATATGTGTCCAAGTCAGCTGGTGTTAAATTCAACACTAGAGTCACATTAACATTTACAACGGTGTTAGTGTTAAAATATATTAAAAGTAACACCAGTGTAGTGTTGATCACAAAATATAATGTGGTGTTATTTACTCCTTATGGGGTAAATAATTGACCCCACAAGGTGTCAATATCAATCAAATCCAGTGGAAAATATTCAAAACAATACACAGAAA
>CAEGAF010019265.1:0-48277 GCA_903067075.1 Micropoecilia bifurca | reverse complement strand
TTTTTTCTTCTTTTTATTCCTAAGTTGTTTGTCACAACCATGATGTGTCAACACCATAACTGACAATTTACAAAACTTTGATGACATTTTGTGAAATAAAAGCTTAATTTTAGTTTACTCTAAAGATTTCATGGACCTGATGAGCTACAATATGCCCTCCTTAGGAATAACATCATATAAATTGAGGTACTTTGATGGAGTTGACATCTGACAGAGTTGACAAAATACCAGAGTTTTTGTGACTCTTTCAGTGAAATTGTTGTAAAATCTCACTTAAATGTGCAATTTATTCATTTTAATGTATTATACATAAATTGCATTACTTCACAGTTACCAAGTTTTTCATTTTACTCACTAGTTTGTCACCACCTTAAGTTATGTGGCAACTCCGTCATGCACTGTCAACTCCATCAGAAGATCTTTTTGTTGTTTTATGTTTTAAATAATATTTATTTTGTTTCTTGAGAAGCATTTGTCTGTAAAATGAGTAAAAATATCACTAATAGGGTAATAACTGATCTGATCCGCCAGGATTGTTTTTCTGTTTACAAAAAAAAAAAACAACAACCGTAAAGACCCATCTTTCCAGAGCAAACTGAAGTCACTCTGGACTTTGCTGTTGGGTCTCCCAGCATTATCAAAAAGACACATGCATTTTTGAGAATCCGCGCCAATAACAGCAAAGGTCTTCCTGCCCGGTCTTGTTTGCATGACTTAGTCCTCATGTTAAAAAGGGGAAACCGAGAACCTCAGATGATATCGGGATGAAAAGCATTTTCACAGCAAACACTACGGTCACACAAACCGTGGCTGATGTGTTCCCTGCTGAGTGTACACACCGCACATCACTTATGCTGCTGGGATTCATTTAACGCTCTCTGCCTGTGTTTAGTCGAATACAGTTAGTTCAATCAAACTCCTCACGTTCAGCAGAAATAAAAAACCAAAAATTGGTTCTGTGGGACATTTTTGAGCGAGTTCAGATAGTCCATGTTTTCTATCCGATCTGTGGAGTAATGAGTCGACTCCTCGTCCGCTTAGCATTTCCACTGCACCCCTGGGATATTAAAAACACTCATTCGCACTCTAGATCACCACTGGACGAGTTGAAAACAATAGAGAGACGTTATTAATAGCTGCTCTGGCCCTATCAGCGTCGATGGCTGATAACACTGGGAAATCCCCACAGAGATTTCCCAGCAACTCATCTGACTCACTGGTTTCGCAAAAACGCATTTGATTCCTCTCTGATTCTTCTTCCTCTCATCTGCATCTACATTTCGGCTCCAATAATCTTTGACTAGGCGATATTGGATGTTGGGGAAACAACTTAAAAGTGCTAAGGCAACTGCAGCTCCAATAATATCAGTAATCCCTGATTTGAGACTTAAGAGGGTGCAAAGTCCCAATACAACGTACAATTAAAGCATGGTCTGATTCACGATCGTTTTTTACAGAACAGCTTTTGGATACTCGGATGATCTCGAGCGTAACTCAACTGATGTTTCCTGGTTGCCAAGTTTGTTGATCAAAGTCATTTTGTCTTTCTGATTTTTAAGGCTTTCCCTCAAAATAAAATTTTTAGGATGAATCTTTATGCACATCCCAAACCTAAAGTACTCACTTTCATATGCATAATATTTGCCTAAACTGAAACTAGATAGCACTATCCAACATTGTGGTCTTTTACAATGAATCAAAGAAAGACTCCACAAATCTGAATCTCAGTGGCTCAAAGATTAAGATATTCTCAAACACAGGGCTTGACAAATAATAAAAACCTGACAGAGTTGCGGTTTGGGATCGGCTGTAAATTCACACAATCTAATGGTTGCCATCAAACACGATAAAAGTGACATTTTTCATCATGCAAGTCCCTTTTTTCTTCTTTTTTTTTTACCTCACAGAAGAATAGAAGTTTTACAGTACGCACTTATGAAACCAGATTTATAGCATTGCAAATTTTGGACCTGATAACCCAAACACGCTAAAAACCCGACTTTCCAGAGCAGTGCCGTGCAATTTATACTCAAAATCTGCCTTTGAGTGCTGGGCTGAAGCCACAAAGGCTCACAAACACCGTGCTGACCTCATGGAAAGAAAGAGGCAACGAGGAAAAGAGGCGAAGGATAAGAGAGAAGAAACATCTAGTGATTATCTCGGTCATTGGATCTCCGTATAGGCCTGCGAGTTGAGAGGGCTAACGGGCCTTATGTGGAAGTATCGATCTCCCGTGTGTGTAACCAGAGAAACTCTTGCTGCTGTAGGCCTTAGCCGAGGCCAAGCCATCCATCTCATCAGTCATCCGACTGTAAGGATTCAGTCAGCACTGATTCTCTAAGTCATAACTTCTCTGTACAGTTTGTTTTTTTACTCTAATTGCTCGTGCCTCTTGTTCCAGTCCAACTACCATCAAGTTGATGCATGTTCTGCAGCAGTGCTGCAAAGGCATAAAAAATCCCACCTAGCCTAAGTGGACTACTTAGATACCCCTTTGTAGTGAGACATGTGATTATTAGCAGGATTTAAAGCTGCAGTATGTAGCTTTCATAACAAATATGGTTTTCTACATTTCTGAAACTGTCACTTTGATATGACAAATAATCTCAGAGAAAATAAAATCGATCTCCTCATCATAAACAACCAATCGGAGCCAAGAGGAGGGTATTAGTGCTGCCAGTCAACCTCGTGTACGTGTTGCTCAATGTGCTGATTACGGAGAAGCAACTCACCGTGCCAGAAAAAAACGTTTATCCGCTGGAGGAATGAGCAGCATGCTCACAAGCTTAATTTGCAGCTCTAAGGCCCTCCCCCTGGCTCTGATTGGTTGTTCCCATTTAGCACTGGGGACATCAAATGAGCTTAATTTTTTTCCCACAGATGTGTCTCATACTTTACTGTCACCACATAGTTTCAACAAATATGTAAAAAGAAAAACTTTTTTTTTTTTTTTGAAAAAGTTACATACTGCATCTTTAAGGCCAATTGACATCATTGAAAGGTGGGCCTTTTGTAGGCATTACCTGAGAAAAGTCTGCAGTCTGGTCTGAGAAGATGTGATGAATATGTGATGCATCACATTTTCATTTTTTTTTTGCTTAAATAAGTAAAGGTTTGATCAGTCAAACACTGTGTTTCAGTCATCCCTGACCATTTGATGTCCCCAGACATAATGTGAGAAGAATTTGGTTGGTGAATTCTGTCCAGAGCCAGTCTGGTTGGTCGGTGTGTTCACAGTAAGCCGGACATCCTCGATCTCGCCGCATGTCGACCATCTGGCCGCGTCGCCGCGCCTGTAAAAGGAATCACCACATCAGCAACTCTTTTCTGCTGGCAGGCCCAGCACACAGGCGCACAGCGGACGCTCCTGCATTTGTCGGACCATGTGTTACGCAATTTTGCTGTTTAATCTAACCATGCCAAGGGGGTTTAAGCAGTGGTGAAAGATGCCACTCACTTCTGAGCATTTCAATTACTCACAGCATGATCACATCTGAGCCTGGCCTGTGTTTAGCTCAGAAACCCGACACCCAAACACATTTTTGGATTTCCTTTTAGTCAAATGCAGCCTTCTTACATCAAACCTGCTTTTTTAAAAAAAAATACAACAAATGCAGACGTTTAACTTGAGCCTAATTGATGGAGCGTGTTGTTCTCGTGTCAGCGAAACAGCACTCAGTGCAGTGTGGTGGGGGTTAGAACTACGTTTTCTCCACACGGGGAGAAAAACATCTGACGTCGTGAACAGAGTAAATTGGCGCTCCTCTCATTTCATCAACAACTGTTTCCAGCGAGTAACAAACGGAGCCAATCCCGTGCTTTCTGACATTTTTACGAGTCATGTTCAGGCTTTTATTGAACTCGGAACTTCTGAATGAGAGAGCCGCTTCACGGCTGACAGGTCCCGCTCTGATTTCTGCCACTGTGGAATGACAGGTGGTGATTAACAGTGATCTCTGGCCCGGCCAATATCACAGACAATCCGGATCAGTTCTTCCCACCAGCGGGAGTGGAGCAAGAAGTGTTTTCCCAGGACAGAAGGAGAGCACTAATTGGCCCCCACCCTGTCAAAGTGATTATTTGCAGCCCTCACTGCAACCTATTGTGACTGATGGAGCCACAGCTTAATCTTCATTTAATAAGGCCTCTCTGTAGGGGCTGACACAGTAGCTGGTAAGAAGGAACCTAAAAGGCACTCTGCCTCATTCGACCAGCAGCAGCGGCTTGGCTGTGGGCACGGTGTCCAGGGTGGCGTCTGATTGGTCAGAATCACATGCCAGTGCCACCCACTATGACAGCTTACATTACATAATCATTTAAAGAAAAAAGGTCCCCCTAAGTCTGGTTGGGAAGTTAAAGCAACACATGGCTCTGTGTACAATATAGTGAAATCTATTGAGGCAAAATATTTTGGAATTTTTGTTTGTCTTTTGAGAAGAAAAAAAAAAAGCTACATATACCTCTAAAGGGTTGATTTGCTGCTGTAGTTGTGATCATATATTGATCTACTGGATTAAAAAAAAATCTTAAGATAGTCTCTTTTCTTGGTCATTGAGTTTTAGATCTTTTTTTTGTTTTGTTTTGTTTATGCTTTTCTAAATCAAATGTTAAAGTGCCTTTTATCTATGTGGAGATGATGTGATGGTTCAGTATGCATGTAATATGTTTCAAATCTGAGCTTCACCAAAGGATTTGAAGGTAGAAAATTAAGCAAGATGTCAGGAAGAGAATTGTGGACCATCACAAGTCTGCTTCATCCTTTGGTATAATTTCCAGATGCCTGAATGTGGCTGATTTATCTATTCAAACAATGAAACAAGTATAAAAACAATGTTCTGTCCAACCATCAACGAGACACTTAACGGAGACCATCAAGGAGGAAACGACCTCCTTGATGAAAAGCAGGCGGGTTTTGTGTCCGAGAGATGAATGTTTTTGGTACAAATGTGCTGACCAATATAATAAAAGCAGAAACATTTATGAAGGTAGTTAGACAGTATCCACATGAAACTGAGTTCTTTACCAACATGTGCTGAAAGGCTATTCGAAGAGGAAGAAGCCAGAGCTCCACAAACATCATAAGAATCTAGATTACAACTTCCAAATGCTCTCTGGGGCAAACGCTGTGGGTTTTGGTTGTTTGATGGAACTCAATTTGAAGTATTTAACCATTGTTAATTTCAATTTCACAAAATAGATGGCATCGTGGAAAAATTTAGATTTAGGAGGCTTCTTGAACGGGCTAACAACTCTTTCCTTACAACACATCTTCATCAGATATCTACCTATCAGACTTAACACATTCAGTAAAAAATGCTCATCTCCCATTGCTTAGGATGGGGGGAGTTTGTAACTGTTCTCATATAGGTCTTTGACATTTCAGCTCAGAATAAGTTGAAAACAAACCAAAACTATAGAAAGGGTTTCATAACTGCAGTGTTTTGCTTCAAATGTTGTTTTTAGAGGGTTTACTCAGGGTCACTTCACACAGACAGACTGGAAGCTACTGCAACCACTACAGTCGTCGTCACTGTCCTCTCATTGTGTGCATGCAAGTGAACAAGTTTTATATTTTTATAACTACGTCGAACTGATAATCTATGTTCCTGTCTGGGCTTTGTGGAGATGGCCTAAAACCAAACATTTGGATTTTGTTTTCAGCTTTTTGCCATGTGCCAGTGTTAAATCTTTCATTGCGATAGAACTACTAGCATTCGCCTCTGCTCTGGGTACATTCCTCACTTTAGTGAGCAGGGTAGAGGGTTTATGATGCTGGAGACCGTGAGGAACGGGAGTGGGGGGAGAGGGTTCTCCGATTAACTTCCCGCTAGGTGCCTCTGCTCTCTGACCAAAATAAATATCGCTGCTGTCATTTTGACAGCAACTGTCTTCGGAGGGCAATTTTTTGAAACACCCCATGATCCTGTTGGCTCTTACATGGAGAATCCATCGTCATACCACAGGCATGAGCCATAAACATGTGGATGCCTTTCAAAGACCATGGGGTGGAGGGAGGTATCAGAGGAGGGGTTAGCCGCACTCACCAGGACTCCATTCTCCACATTATTGTCATCTGGTCGTTTCCAAGCAGGAAGAAAGAGGAGGGGTGCGAGGGAAGGATGTGTTTCACTGGGCCTGATCAAGTGGTAGCTTTCTTGTACTGCCTTTTGTAGGCTCCTCTTCACCTTTCAGATGGTCGACTCTGTTGATGTTATCGCTATTGGCTAAGTCGCAGATATTCTAATAGTGCAGCTTACATTTCTGATGCAGATTATGTTTACCACTGCAGATACTCCGCAACTACAATGTGAAGTTAAAAAAAAAGAAAAAAAAGAGAGAGAGACTTGAGGTTAAATCAGTCATTGCTCAGTTGGGAGACATAAAGTTGTTTGGTTCTCTGCTCTGAATGTGACTTTAATGAAGATAAGGGACTCTGGAAGGGTGTTTGAGACTTCACTTGTCATCCTCTGGCAGAGGAATGAAGGCCTTTGAGCCAGCATCAACAACCGTAAAACAGAGGACGTAGAGTCGAAAACAAATTGGTCCAAGAGATGGAAAGAACCAGAACAGTCCAAGCGGACCGCTTTCTTGTTGTCATGCCCCACAAACTGGATCGACTCTGCCCCCCCTCCCCCCAACTGTTCAGCGTGCGTGCCGATCTTGGCCATGACACGGTCAGAGATGTATAGCCAACGTTCACCAGAAGTTTCCTTCACAGGCAAATGGAGACATTTACCCCGTGATTTTATTTTATTTTATTTTTTACAGCAATAGTAATGCAGTCTTTACAAGGATGGGTTGCAATAGCTTGCGCGAAGATCTTTGAAGTGTGCTTGAAATTTTTTATAAAACGCTCCACTTCAGACTTCCAGCTGTATCGGGGATTGATGTTTCACAAAACGGAGTTGACCAAAGCGGATTTGTGGGGTCGTCGAATGCGTCTTCTTTTAAATCCACCGGCTGATTGGTTTTAACAGAACAGTTTCGGCGGTGGCACGTTGTAAAATTGGTAAGAAAATTTATTCCTGCTCATTAAGACGAGGTACGTTGTTTTGATTTTGGGAACATATTGATGGTCTACTTGTATTTTTCCTGGACTGGAACAGATTAAAGTTGACAGTAAGTCAAGTTTCCTCATTGGACTAATCGTAGCTTGAAGCAGGCCCCCGTATCGGAAGTCCTCGCGTTGTATTTAGATAAGCGAAGATGGTTGGAGTGGGCTCATTGCGCCTCCTCTTTCTGTCTGCCAGACCTCCAGTCCAGAGCTGCTGCCAGCTCTCCTGTGGGCCTGCAGATCTTTTCATCTCCCCATCCGCAACACGCCAGACAGATGAGGATGCACATGCACGCAGACATCCACAAAACCAGAATGTGAGAAACATGTAACAGACACCGGCAAATATTTAAGGAGGCCCCACAAGCAGAAGAAGTCGCCACATTATCTGCTCCCTTCCCCAACCCGGTTTTGCTCCGTCTTTTCCCGGTCTCGCACTCGGATGACACGCGCCTGCTTGTGTATCGCGTATCATTGTGCTTGGCCGGGAGAACAATGTGCATACCACAGAAGAACGGGTTTTTCAAGGTACACGTCTCACGGAAGACGCTTTTTCGGGCACTGCAGTGCTCCCTCACCAGTGGTCTGGTGAGAGGAGTAAAAAAGAAAGGCGTGGAGTCAAACAGGGGAGCCTGAAAACATCTGGTGAACAGTTGCTCAGGCTGGGCCATCAGGAGCTCCTCTTCCCTCAACTCCTCTTCCCACATCCCTTTCCTCCATTTCTCTATCTCTTGAGGCTGTCTTTATTAGAGACATCGCAGTTTTTAATTACAGCCGGTCATTCCCAGTGAGGGCTGCTGACCCACTCATAGCAGTGAGACTGGACCCACTGTGCAGACATGCAGACACAACAAACATTCAAGTACAGGCATGCTGGCACTCGCCTGCTTATGCTTCTGGGTGTTTTTTTTGTACTGACAGTGATAAATACAGGGGGTGTTGACTCACACCACCACCATTATGGTGGTAAGTAGAGGCCAGAGCCAGCCTAAAAGTTCTGAAGAGCACTCCACTATCATCAGTATGAAAAAGCACAACACAAAGTGACGTAATGAGGAATTTGCACATTTCTGACCTTAACATGATTTGTCACTGCATGAAAGACATATCTTTAACACACCCCTCTTGACTAGCAAAAGCTCTGACTTATTTCAGCTTGACTGATAGCATATTTAGAGTATTTTACTTTTTTGATATGCATACTTTGAAATGCACAGTACAAAGATATAGAATGACTTAGAATGAAAGCCTTTGTTCATCGCTCTGCTTTGTACAGAAGATCAGGTATTGAGAAGCGACTTGGTCCCTGGAGGTGTGGAGTTTCAAATTTGATCCAATTTGATTCATTTGGCCATGACGTATGCAACGCGCCACGTTCTGCGCTATGAAGCTTACCGGAAATCACCTACGCTGTAAACAACCAGCCTCCACTGCAGAGAGAAAAGTGCTGAGTCGAACGAGATGGCTCAGTACTTTGTTAATGTTAATTCAAAATTTTGAATTTTGGCCAAAACGCACTAAACATCTTTGTTCGCTTTGTCTGCTGCCGTTGCCGAACTACAATTATAAAACTACAATTATGAAACAGGTTAGAAACTCAACGTCGTTGTTCACAACTCCTACTTTTGATAGGTCCAGTTGAAAACATACGAGAGAGATCCAGACGCAGCACTGAAGAGAGATGAGAATTGAGTGCAATCCCAGTATTTTATAAAACTATTTTTGGACAACTAGAACATGACGTAAGTGGTAATCTCATTGTCTCATTGGCCAGCATCATGGTGGGGGATGCTTTTTTAATGAACAGTGATAGAAGGTCAGAGTTGATGGGAAAATGGACGGCGCTAAATACATGCTAGCCTTGAAGAAAACCTGTTGATTGGAGAGGTTGGTGGAGCTTAACTTTCCAGCAGGAGAACAACATTAGAACACTGCGTGTTTAGAATAATCCTGTCCAGATTTGAATCTTCCAGTATTTTAATATTTTTATTTGTAAAATCTTCTTAAAACCCATCTATCATTTTTCTTGCCCATCACACTTATTTTGTGTGGTATCACAAAAAAAAAACAGTCCTAAAAATTATCTTTAAGGTTGTTTCAGCAAGCCAAAACATGGAAAAGATTTAACATACATACTCTTGTAAAGTACCGCATTGTTTGAATGAGATGTCTCTCCAAGGAAAACTTCAGGACATGATTAACGGGCCAATGTCATGACACTCATGCCGTTCCAGGTACCATATCAAATCCTTTCAAAACATAAACGCGCTATCCCGCTGAGTGGCAGGGTTCAAGAGCGTGATCCCGACAAGCTACGAGAGCACTCTTCCGGATTAGCAGGAGGGGAGGTTAAATATCCCTTTGAGTTGATTTCTGTATGCTACATCCCAGTGACATGCTACAAACCTCTCTTCAGAGAGGTGAGACCCTCAAATGACCGTGGAAATTGCGGCGTAATTGTACTCAGCTAATCACAACAGGAAAATGCCTGCCATATGCGTCGAGGCCTACTGTCTATGTTCCCGTCAATTGAAGGCGTATTATTGACAAGAGTGTGACTTGTGTCCTGAACAGGCTGTGACTCTTAGCTGCCCCTCTCTGTGATCATATCTGTCAGAGCCACTCAGCTGTCTGTCCGCTTGGTGTTTGACAAGTGTTTGATGCAGCACAGGCTTTAAAGAGGATCAAGCCCTTCCTGCACTGGCTTTTACCTCTCTGCCTGTGCAACAGGATCTCTACGAACATCAAAAACACCCTCATGCCCCCTCATCTCACCCCCTTCTTCCAATGTCAACTAAGATACTATTTTTATCAAAAGATATGCGAGGTCCGCTTAGTCATCACAGGAGACTAAACAAAACCCACGTTTGAGAGTTAGCCGAGGAATCAAAGAAAACAAAAAAGAGCCGGGCCGTCTTGATTCCTTCATCACTCGCCATTGCACGGGGATTGTGGAGTGATCCTGATGGCCCCTGTCTCTGTTTTTGTGTCTAAGCCTGTCGGACTTAGCCTGGCTTCCCACTTGTTAAGAGCTGGTCTTGTTTCGGGACAGTTGTGCCCCCCCGTGACCAGGAGGGATTTCCTTCTGAATTTCTGAAGAGGGAAGGAGGGAGCATGAGATGAGACATAAAGAGACTCGTGCTTGACAATTTCCTTCTACATCCTTTTTTGTTCCCTTTGCAGTCTCACTGAGACAATGGGGATTCAGACATAGTGGGAAAAAAAATAAAGAAAACGACAGACAGTGTGCGTGTCCTCTCTGTGGAAAACACTAATGTAGAACATAGTTGTAAGCATCTGTCTTTTCAGGCCACATATGGTCTCATTTTTATGTCTTGATATTTCCATATCACTCTATTTAGCATTGTTACGACTGTCAAACCCTCTTGCACAGTTCGTATGCATATACCAAATTTGAAACTTGGACACAGCCGCTCCAATTTCTTCCGTTGGTTTTTGAACTGCGGTGATGAAGCTTTGGGTTTGGCATTCGGCGACTCAGTCTTTTGTGAACGAGGAGAAGTAAGCATGTTTGGATGAGAGGCTAGAGTTGAAGACAGATATTTGAAACGCGATAGTATTTTTGATCCCCCAGTACACACCATTGTACCGAATGTGGAAAAGGACCACCTCATCACTGATCAGACGGAGTTTATTGAGATTGTACAGCCAGCTGGCATTTGTAAAGGGCTTCTCGAGCAACACTCGCCTTCAACATTTACAACTGTTTCAGCAGACGGCATTCACAACAATGTTTAGGAATCTGCTCAGTGGTTTCACATCACAGGCTACCATTTAGACCACTCACTTAAAATTGCACAGAGGCAAGGTCGACCAGAGGGCACGCATCATGAGCCGAGCCTGTAGTTTATGAGTGTGCGCGCACACACAGAGACACACACGTTAATACATTCCAGAAAGAGCATAGCAGAGCAGCCGTAGAGATTCTCACACTAAGCCTCGCTGAAACAAACTGGCATGGCCCCACTTGATGCTATTAGCGCACTGCTAATCATGTGTTTCTTTTCGGATCACTGCTTACGGCGCTCATGGCTTTCCAGGATTCACAAAAACACTGTTGCAATGTCACATCAGCATTTAGAGTCTGCTAATCACTAGCCTAAAGTGGAAGCTCTGTTGCTTTCTTTGGTGAACCTCTTGTCCTTTTTTCCTAGAAGTTACGCTTTTCTACAAGTACTTCTCCCAAGCAAAAACAACAAGTCTTTGCCACTACTTTGTCAAAAAGGTTATGAACCTCATAAGGTTGCATAAGTGAGCCAATATGATTGCCACGATTTATTTCTCAGTTTGACAGAGGATTAGCATCTTCAGGAAAGTATGAGATGTGCTTTGTGCAACTCTAGCGTTATGGAATAGATGCATTTCATGGCATGTATTTAAACGAAACTGCAGTGACAAACACTGCTTACAGTAGATATAACTGATTTCCTGGTTATTATGTAACAATGTTTTTTTCCCCCACAGTCTAAAATGTATTGTGTTAAAGCTGACTCGGTTTGAGTTATGTTGCCAACTCAGTCCTGGGTCAAATGAGCCATGTCGATTAAACAAAATATCTTGAGTTTTGGGAATGATTCATCATATCGGGTTAGGCTTTAATAAATATTTAATTCTAAGGTTATTCAAAAGTAGCCAAGAATGACCCAAAACCTAAAGTGACATTTGGATTGAAGTGAATGGTTTGTATATGTTGTTTAAATCTTCAAAGAAAATGACCTCGTAATATCAAATATGGCTATTGATAAAACAATACTAAAATGCATACTTGTTGTGTTACTATTATAAAAAGAGCCAATCTGTATGTACTGACTTGACCATTTAGTGTATGTGAACGTTCCACTAACTAGTCTGTAAAAGCTAACATCTCCAGCAAACAAACTTTTTCATTATTTTTAAGGACTTAAAGCAACCCACTGATATTAACATTATTATACAGCATAATTTTACAGTTTTCCAATTCTTACTTTTCTCTGTTAGAAGAGTTTCAGTGAAGTCTGATTAGTTTATTGTTTTGTTCATAATGGTGGTCTGTGAAGAAAGACTTGTTTTAGTCGCTTGTCTAAATCAGCAGACCCGGTCATTAGTCATTGTTTGAGTTATTACCATGTATCATCTTTGCCAACAACATAAACCGTGACCTTATCTCCTTTGGTGAGAAACAAGGTACAACTGAGACAGGTCACCAATGTGTCACAGAAAAAAAAATCCAACAGAACCTAAACACACACACAGGATTTACATGCCAACTCCATGCAGAGGGACCCCAGACAGAGAAAACAGGACTTTATTGCTACAAGACAACTGCAACCCTATCCAAGAAAACAACTAGAGGTCTAACTTCAATTAATATTAATCCAGTTAATTTCAGCACAATACAATCATAATCACATTACAATTTATGTGCATACAACCCGATACCAATCCAACTGGAATACAATTAAAGTCAGGTAATAATGGCAGCACATAGATGTCTACTTAAGGGACCGCATTGAGTTATTGACTTTGCGACAATCTGTCCTCCTCAGCGAGCTCATGAAAGTTAACAACGCTGCATTGAGTTATTAACTCAGCAGCAACACCCCAACTAACACAAGCATGTAATCACAGTTTACTGGCTCTTTACTCCATTTCAAAAAAGCTCTTTGACTAAGCAAAGGAGCGGCTGCAACCCCTGTTTATGGAGGGCTGGCTTTAATTGTGCATGCAAACATCGTTCCGAGATGTTGACAGCGCGAGGGGTTGACTTGAAAAGGGCTGTGGCAGCTTAAAGAGACAGTCCCCTTTGTGCCCCCTTTTTTTATGACAAGTTTTGTTATTGGGAAAGAAAACGGCAAAGAAAAGCAAGGCCTCATGTGGGTGCATGCATACAAACCAGTACCTCTGCGTGTTTCTTCACAGCTGTTAACTACTGTTGTATTCCTCCTTAAAATGAGGGCTCAGGCAGTATTGTGCAGGAGGCCGAGGGGGGGCGGGGGGAGGAGGCGGGGGGAGGGTGGAGGGGTCAAGGCTTACATGCACATGGGAGGTGGGTGAGCCAGGTAAATCCCTATGCCATAATCATCCATGGGGGTGACCCCCTGTTACTCAAAGTCCAGACTAACATTATACCCAATAGATCCCAGTGTTTCAGCTCCCTACCTCCCCCACTCAAACAAATAATGAATGTTCCACATATTTGCTAAATGCCACGGGGGAGGAATTCACCTCCATTGCAGGATTTGCATTTCCTGCCTTGATCCTCTGTGGGCACAGGGGTGCTTTTAAAATTGCACAGGTAATCCTGGTGAGGTGCTGGTTTACACGGACACGGGAACATCGGTGAAATCTCGCTGAGCGAAGGCTTGTGGTTCATTCCACTTTCGACTGTGGGGACGTCGAGCCTGGTGTGCCGTAAAAAGTCAATGTGCACCGAACTAAACTTCCAAGTCGATTTTTTTTTTTACTGGCTTTCACTCTTTTGACAGAACGGCGGCGGCTCCCAGTTGGTGGTGTGTCATTGTAAAGTGGTGCAAATGTAATGACAGTTATATCACAGCCTTAAGCGCAGCTTTTTACCGAAGATTAAATAGAGCAAGTACATCTGCGCCTGGTCTGCTGAAAATAATACATTTCATCAACTGAGCACAATACACTTATCGGTGGCTAAGACGGATGACTATCATAACTCTGCGAGACATTTCCTGCTTCATATCTCGGCATGTGGGAATTATAAGACGGATCAAAGGCTTTACGGAGATCTCGTCTCGCTGCCGAAGACGTGGAAATTAAAGTTGAGTGCCACGGTTGTTATTGTCTTTGAGGAAAAACAAACAGAGCGCACATCTGTAGTAACTTACGGGCTCGAATGATGAATTTGCTACTGTATATCCCAGCAGGTTTCCTGATCTCTGGATCTGTGGTCGCATGTCAAGCCGCTCCCTGCAGCGCCCTTCTCCCTCCCCCCCACCCCCACCCACCCTTTAACACACAACAAGTACAATAACAAACAGACCCACGCCAGCAGCAGGCCCTCAGGGTCGGCGGCGCGGGGCCTCCCTTTGATAAGTGCCCGGCTTTATATTTTTCTCATCAAAAACTAAACACAACATTAAGCCATTCATTAAAGTCAACTGAAGCTAATTATCCCTCATTTGCCCGAGCCGCCCGTGGGGGGCGAGAGAGCCCCCGCGCGCTCAGGCCCAGATGTGTCGATGAGTAGTTGGGAGATAGACCGCGGATGGGACCGCTCACATCTCTTTTCGAGTCTTGTGGTTTCGGAGCGCATCTCTCTGCGTCGGCCGTGTGTGTGTGTGCGTGTGTGCGTGTGTGTGTGTGTGTATGTGTGTGTGTGTGTGTGTGATTGTTGTGCAGCGCCTGGCTGCTGACATGAAACTCTGGTGCCATGCAGATCCACAGGCTGCAAGATTCCATTTGTTGACGAGGGATCAATAAGGATTCAAAACTGTTGTATATTACTGACTGAATTGTTTTCCACGTTTTCTTTCTTTCTTTCTTTTCTGTAAAGCGACTCGCACAAACATCAGGCCTCCGTTCGGATGATCTCTTCTTGCTGCAGGGGGCGCCGATGTTTACTCAGATTTCTGCTTAAAAGCCAAACTATAAGTCTTTATATTTTGGCAGCTCCGAGTGGAAGTGGGAAAATTGTAGCAATTGGCAGGAAGTCACAGACCAGAAACCGTATTACGTCATGTGATCTAACTCCGCAGACCCAGTTTCTCCTTTTCGGTGTCTGGTGCCCCCACCAAATGATTTGGAATAATGACCGAACTGCTTCACCGCTACGGATGAGGACATCTCGCCCCCTGTTGCTGTGTCCGGCTGTCTTCAGCTCAGACATCTGCTTTTGAGACTTCAAAGTCGCGTCTTATTTGGTGTGCAGCTCAAAGAAGACTGGAAAGAATTTGGATTAGCCAAAGTCACTCCCCATTTCATCCTCATTTTTCATTTCAGTCCCCTACAACCCTTTCAATCGGTTTAAGTGATAGATTAATGTTTAAAATATTTGTTACCTTTATCAATTTTAAATATCTGTTACACTTGATGACATGTCGTCATGTACAACCCAAAAAAGTGAGGCAGCTTTGCAGATCATGGCATTGTGTTAAAACTTGCTGTGATTTTTGTTCAGTGAATGGAAACAGCTTAAAATAAGTGTTTAAAACATGACATGCTGTGCCTTACCGTCTAAAAAACTTAAACTTTCAGTCAAGAATTGACGTTGAACAACTCCATCAGACCAGACCTGACTTTTACCAACTACCGTCTCTGGCATCAGTTTTGAGGTGTGAGACACAGTCAGGTCATGAATGCTGCAATTCTGCCTGCCCCAGCGGAATCAAAAGAAAAACGAGCTCAGATAAAGTGTCTAAAGGCTCTAAAATGAAAATATTGTACAGATTAAATAAACAAAGCAGTATTTTTAAGGAGTAGAATTTTTAAGTAAAATTATCAAATATTTTTCATTTTGCAAATGAAAATTTTTTCTGCACGCTCATCGAAAATGTTTTTTTTAGTTTGTATACATGTGTACGCTCAAACCTTCTGTCTAAAAGTTTGAACTTTTGACATAAGTTCAAACCTTGAGAGAGTCTGATGACCTCTCGTAACCTAAGCGACGCGAGGCAACCTTTGAACACTCGCCGTATTGTGAAAATCACGGCGTGTGACTCTAGACCCGATGTGGTCTAATGGAAAAGAACATCACTACTCCGGGGCATCAACTCCACCATACCCCTTTTAGACGAGCTCTGGATGCGTCTTGCTGCTAAAGAACCACTTCCAGAGGGAGAAAAATTGCCTTTTCAGCAATCGCCATCTGAACATTAATCACAGTGTCAGTCACAAGTGTTTTGAAAGGATTCCTCCCCTTCGAGGCATCAATCTCCGAGTTGGGCTTTCACTTTTACTCACAGTCACTGCAACGAGGTGTCAAGGAGCCGAAGAGTGAGCTAACCTGCGTTCTTAAGTCTCTTGGCATGTCCAGGACCAGTCACAGATGAGAAAATAACGACCAGTCCTCTCTCTCAACAGCAGGTTTTTGAAACTGGGAATGCGTATGCTTTAAATCATTCGCACCCAGTGGCACAGTGATAGTAAGCAGAAGCACGGGGGGAAAACCGGAGGAAAGACTGAAAACATTTGAGTGAAAATGTGTCATCCAGAGTAACCCTGTTAGTGCTAAGTGACGCTGTGCAGAAAACCTCCTGTCAGCCGGCTAGCAAGATGAGCTTCTTGTAATTGTTGCTCCTTCTCGTCTGCACATCTGCCCCTTTAGTTTCCATCCAGTACCAGACGTCGTCGAACGTTTCTTTGCGTTTTAATGTGTACTTTCACCAGTGTCGAGTTCTCCGCCATAAGAAATGTCACATAGCCCTTCTAGAGCCTTTCCACCGCACGAGGAGTTACAGCACAAAGCCCCATTATAAGCTTTGGCTTCCCCCTCTGGCCTACGCCTTAATGAACTATGGGTCAGTTAAGGTCATGTCATTCTATAAATCAGCTGCAAAACTAAGTTGAACAGTAATACAGGGCAGTGTCAGCGTCCGTAACCTCTTCCCAGACAGAAGGGGTTGTCAGTGGGTGACTGAGGAGAGTACTGGCTGGCTGCAGATCCTTCCCCCTTCACAGCATTATAAATGTATGTGTGAGGAGACCCTTAATGGCTGCTAATCCAATTTCTCCCGCTGAAATCAAATCTCACTGGCGCCAGTAGTTTTCTCCTTCTCTCACAAATAATGGCCTCCGCTTTGGCCTGTTTGTGAAAAAGACAAGGAGCCAAGAAAGACTCCGGCCCTACCTACTGTGAGTCCTGAGGAATCTCTTCCAAAGCGGCGTGGATATTGTTGTCGTCGCTGCCTCGCCTCCCGCGTCCCCTCCATGTCCTCAGACTGGGTGGGGGGTCGGGGGGTAGTTGACCGCCGGTCATTGAACGGAGGGATTGAGTAACAGGAGAGCGAGGGGCGCGTTTTCAGCAGCAAACGATCCCATTTACCGTACGTCTTAATGCCTTCTCGAGGTCAGCCATTGATTTTCCTCAAGCCGCAAGGCAAAAGGAGATAAGATTAGGTCTTTCAATTCCTGCGCTGTCACCAGAGCGTTAGCGGATGACGACACTCGGCTCATGCCGACGCTCCAGAGGATTTGCTCCTTTTTTTTTTTCCTTGGGGTTGATGGTTTCAGCGGTTAGGTAGGAATTTAAGGATCCAGGCTGTAATAAAATTAAAAAAAGTTATTTTTTTCTTTTCGACCCGAGAAATCTCAGAAGACCCGGTTTAGTGACAAAGTAAACAAAAGTCACATTTTGTATTGGAATGCAACGCAGACACGTTTTCTTGAATTTGGTCCCTTTTTCCAAAAAAACAAAGATATTAGTTTTGACCCAGACGAAGGGGGCTTTGGCTTTGGCTTCCTTCCCTCTGGATATGGATTTGACTGATTATCTTTCAGTGCATCAGTTGGACAAGCAGTCGCACTGCCATTCCGCAAGGAGATATAATTCTGTCGTTTGAGCGTAATAACATGATACGTCTTAGACTGCTTAACTCTTAGCGGGATCTCCAGCAAGGCACACATTTCACTTATTGCTGAGCGCCTCGAAAAGCATCAGAGCAACACAGAGAGGAGAAAGAAGAAGAAGAAGAAGAAGAAAAAAGAAAGAAATGTGAAAGAGAAAAGAAGTTTCGGTGGACCGGTTCTGAGAGGTAACTGCAGAACGTCCATCACGGTGAGCGCAGGGAGGTTTACGATTTCTTTTCACATGGGTATTGCAACTGGAAAGATTGGAAATGACACTAAGTATTTCTCAAGCTCACAGAGGTGATACCGAAGATTACAGTCACTTGCTTGCAGGCTGTGTGTCTCAATCTTTCTCACACACACACAGTGCTGTTCCTTTTTTTTTTGTCTTCAAAATTTTGGTCTTAGTCACATCTGTTTCCAATCATCTATATGTCTTTATTTGATCATCAGACAGACGTCCTGAGGAAAGCAGTCTTTAAATGATCATTTAATTTTGCAGGAGAGAAAACAAGCTTTCCGAACCAACCTGGGCTCTTTGTAAAAAAATTTTTTTAAATTGTCCCATTTGTTTTCATTGTTTTAGTTTGCCACACCCTGATCTGATTCTTGCCAAAGAATCAAGAGATTAGCTTAACAGAACCTGTCTAACAGGAAGTAGGTCACAAGATGTCTAAAGTGTCACATCATACCCCGATCAAGAGAAATTCAACAGCAAACAAGAAATAAGGTTATGATCATCTGTCACAAATAATGTGACATTAATGTGACAGATGATCATCTGTCAATACGGAACGTGTTGCAAAGCCTTTTCTAAAGTTTTAGGATTCAATATCAAATGGAAAACCATGGAAAAGTAGTGAACCTTCCCAGGCCATCCTACTGAAAATGACTTCAAGAGCATCTTTATGACTCATTCAGAGGATCACAGATAAACCCATGACCAGACACACATCGCTTTGTCATAAAACAGTAAAGATCTGGACCCAATAGTGCAAACAGGAGGCAAAAATACTCAAAAAACAAAAGTCCAGAGAGATCCGGAGCACCACGAGAGCAACCTGGGGGAAACATGCCGGTGCGGATAACAGAATGATCCAACACTAAATGAGAGAAGCATGTAGTATTTATGCGGGGAAGCTTGATTGCTGGAATGAGTCAAAGAGGAGATGGGTGACGATCGGACACTGATAGCAGAACTACAAGAAGGACTGCAGAGAAATGGGTGAAGTCGGGAGAGACAACTACAGTTTTGTTCTGTGACTGTCTCAAACGTTGTGTCTTTGGGAGAAATATTCCCTCCACTTTGCCTTGGTGGTCTGACAGTCTAGAAAAAGGCAGAGACAAGCACAGGACATTTACCATTCTACAGGCCAGACCCCACAGCCAACAAAGAAACAGGAAATTGGGAACTAAGATCAATTAACCGTCACTATAGACTGCAACTTAGAGCAGAATAGAAATTTATATAAAATACTGACGTATAGAACAAAGATCAAGGAATATTAAAGCCAGAGAATGAGCTCAATGTGAAAAGCAAAGACAGAAAAATCCTAAAATAAAGCAAAGCACAAGGATAAAATTCCAAGAATCACCTGCCTCTGTTAAGATCAGTGTTTATTATTCTACAATGAGAAAGAGGTTGGGTTAAATTGACTTCCATAAGGCACTACAACGCAAAAATGAAGGCCCTATTGCCTTGTAACAAGGTTTTAATTTTTCTGTGGAAAAATGGAAAGGTTTTGACACATCCTGTTACCTGTGGCATCAAATTGTCAAGGGAGTTCAGAAAAAGGACATTTATCCAACGATCAAATATGATGATGGCAGATTGACAGCCTGGGCTTATTGGCCGAGTTCGGATCTAGATCAGTTGTCATCGCCAGCAACGTTTCAAGTACAAAACACGCATAAAATTTTGTCAATATTCCAGAAAAGTCGATTGCGGTACTTCCTTTAAATAAGAAGCGCAGTTAAGATCACAAGTGAAAAGGTTTGTTCATGTGATAAGTCATTCTAAAAACATGCCACGAACATCATCCTACCAACCGCTTGCTGTTGTCGTCTTTGTCTTTTCTGCCAGTTGTTGGTCAGGTGACTCGTGTTTCCTTTTTAACCTTTTTTTTTATTGATGTGTTCCCATTCAGCAAATTTATTTTTGTAATTCCAGTTTGTGTAGTTACCTGGTGAATGAAAACGCAGCTGTTAGTACTGCTCTCTTCCAGAAAATCCTGAAGCAAACTTTCGGCAATCGTTTCTGTAGCAGGACAATGATTCAAAACACCCCAGCAAATCCAGTTATCAAAGGCTGACAGGAATAAAATAAAACAAAATTGAGGTTTTGTAGGGGCCTAGTTAAAGTTCCAAAATCTGATCCATTGGCTCTGGTATGACCTTAAACTATAGCGACTCATATTTGAAAGCCCATCTGTTGTAGATGAAATAAAAACAATTCTGCCAAGAAGAGAGGACTAATATTCCTCCACAGTGATGAGAAACTCACTGAAGTCTGGCTTTGGCCCAGTTGGGGGCGCCATGAGTGGCAAAAGCAGGTTTTACATGAAAGGAGACATTAGTTGTTCCTCATCTGTCCAGGCTGGTTTCTCTTAATAAATGAAAACATTGACTTGAAAACTGAATTTTGTATTTACTTTGATTATCCATGTCTGATATAAAATTTATTTGACTATCTGATTTTAGCGTGACCAAACAAAACAAAAAAACTTTAGTAAGGGAAGTGCTTTTTCACTGAACTGCATAAACACAGTATTTCAAGAAAAAAGTCTGACAGTGGGGGGGAAAGGGAAACATGCCACCGCAGACCTTTACTCTGATTCAGAAATGAAAAAGAAAAGAACAACATTTTGATTTGCTCTGGAGATTTTTGTTTGCTTCTTTGATTTATGTTTAATTTCCAAATTAGACAAACTCCAAGCCGGGAGGGGGGGAGGGGGCGTGGGTGGGGGTGGGGGGGGGATCTCCGAACGACGAGCAAACATTGGCAAAATTGTGGTTTTGTCGGAGTGATAGTAAATGCAACCAGAGTGGAAAGAAACTGTAAAGATGGATTGTGATTTACTTATAAAAGCCGCACTTCCTTCGTTCCATCCAGAGCAGTGCCAGTTACGGCACAAAAAAACAACAAAAAAACCCAAAAACAAAGACAGACAATGATTTGAAACCCGTTGAGCCTTCCAAGACAAAATTATCTCCGCATACTCACGATTTATGAATTTGTTCTTGGTTTTGAAAGCAATTGAGGGAAATTAAACTGTTTCCCCTATGAACCCTGGTAATCAGCTTAAGTGATTACATCAGTTGTAAATATGAGATGATGAAAGCTCAGTGTTCAGAGTGTGCGGTGCCCCCGAGGAAAAGGCTAAACGGGAGTTTACAGGGCGGATGTGATGGACAATCTAAACCGGGTCTGCGTCCATGTGAGAGGGGAAGAAGGGCCTTGTGTGGGGATTGGTTGCCCTCTAGCTGTCAACACCGAGACTGGGGTTCGGTGAAGTATGATCCTTGCTGAGGTGAGTTTATGAAGTGACATCGGTTCATTTTTTTTCTTTTGCCAGAGCCCGACCCCAAGGCCTGATTTATAACGACGAGGCTGTTGAGGGAGGAATATAATTGGAAGAAATCAGCCTCTGCTGAGGATGTGTTGGCTCATAAAAGTCACAACTTGTTGACTGAGTGCAGTAAGAAATGGGTATAAATCTCTCAAGCTCAGAGAAGAGTTTAGCACAAGTAGAGAAACGTATAAAAAAAGAACAGACAGCGGAGGAATGAGTGCAGACAAAGAACCGGATGAAGCCTCGAAAGAAAAATGCAGTTTAGATGAGAAACCTGAAAACCATGTTTGGCGTGACCACCACCCTCCCTCTGTACTTTGAACTACATACTAATCCTTCAATGTACACTTGCACAGGCTTTAATTGGTTGGCTGGTAAGTTGTTTCAAACATCCTAAAGAACTAACCTCAGGTCTTTAGTCGATGTAGATTTCTTCAGATCCTTCTGTGCCCTCATGTAATCACAGACAGCTGCAGTGATGCCGAGATCAGGCCTCTGTGTGGGCCAGACCATCCCGTCTAGGACTTGCTGTTCTTCTCTGCGAGCAAATATGGCTCTTATTGATGTCGGTGTAAATTTTGAATTCTTATTTTTTTTCCTTTTTGTTCCGCTGTTAATAGCGCTGCATGATGGATAAGAAATACCTTCCTGTATTTCTTGGTATTCTGGGCCAAATCTCCAAATCCAGTCTTGGAAATGTGTCAGCGGACTAGTAGCAAACCTTCAAAGTGCTTTCATCGTAGCCAGGCGGTCCTGGGTCCTTCAGTGAAAAACTGCCTCTATGGTTCAGGCAAATATATCGCATTGAGATGCACCTGTTACCTTTATTCTTTTTAAATTCCAATTCTAATGTTTTTTGTGTATAATTTAGACCCTTTGCTGTTTCCATATCAAAGGTAGTTTTGTTGTTGTTGTTGTTGCAAATGTTTCAGCACTTCCGTTCATACTTGTCCAGATGGTTGATGGTTGTCCCAGAATCCCAGTCCTTTTTGCCAGTCCTGAGCTGATGAAAATGCTGACCGTCTGATAAGACTGCGGTGTTTACCACCCTGAGTATTGCCCATTTCTTGCTTGAAACGCACATCTTGAAACCCGACTACTTTGAAAACTTCATCCCCCTAATTAACTGCCTCGCATCTGGTTTTTATGCTAAACCTTGCGATGCTGACCCGGTTTCCACAGCCTCACGTTGGTGACAAAGTGGCTGTTCTTTACTGTGATATTAGGATTCACACTCTGCTGTCTCAACCCAAGATGCAGTCTTAGTTTTCCACCTGCCTAAAATCTTTTCATTTTATTATACATGTTGTATGAAATACGCATAATTCAGCATTGATATACCTGAAATAGATCATCGTTATTGGTTTTAAGATTTCAGTACAGAGTAAAATCGCATAAACTTAATTTAAGCTACGAGAGAAAAATGCTGGGTATTTAGTTTCAACTAGAGATTTTTTTTTTCAATCATATTTTTACGATTAATCAGTGTTTGCAAAGCTTTGACCTGCCAATTTGAAAACGAGTTCCAAGAAAAATTACTTGTTGAAACTTCTTGTTTTTTTTCAATACCTTTACCATCTTGCTATAGCGGCTGGCATGGAACAAAACCAAAAACAGCAGTCTCTTTTGAATATTGTTGAGAATACAGTGTCTTCTAACATTTCCAAATCCAACATATTCCTCATCAGACACAGTTTTGAACCAGAAGAGAATCGAACAGAGCTACTTTGCTGTACTTTGTCTGGGCTTCCTGTTTCATCTGCTGTAAGACTCGTTTTCTCTCGCAGCCTGAACGAACCGCAGACGTCTTGGATAAGTCGGTCACAATAACACATTTTGCTGGACAATAAATTGCCCCAGAAGTTATCGCGATAAATGATAATATTGTTGGTTTGAGAGCATTTTCAAGTAATATAGTGTTAATGGCATAATAATCCAAGAACATTATTATTTCTAATGAACATTTAACACTGAAACTGGGAAACATTTTAAATAGCTAAAATAAATAGAGAAGCAACAAATAACATAAATCATGAAGTCTTTGTAAGACACTGAAAGTTGCAAACATCACATTCTTTTCACCGCTGACTGTTGTTTCCAGTGCAGCCTGGCAGTGTTTTGAGTGGATACAGTGTGAAGAAAACTGTATCCACAGTGGATACAGTTTTCTCCAAACCGTCTCAGTGGTCAGGGCCGGGCAGGTTTTCCTGCCCGTTCCAGTCACCAACTCATTTCCCCAGTGCACCTGAAGTTCAAGCGTTTCCTCCAGTCTTAATGTGCATTTTCTCTGGATTGCTTTGCAATCGTCCAACCCATTCACAAAGAATCTTAGGGAAACTACGTCGCTCTTATTTCCAGGAATTTGGCGCAAGCATGGGTTTTCTCGCTTTTTAACTGCGTCTTGCATACAAAGAATGGCCTGCGAGGGCCTAGAGGGAGTCTAATGCTGCACCATACACTTTATTGCCATCATGTTGAGCTGGAAAAAACAAACGAACATGTTTATCTGGCACCTAGCAACACTGTTTTTGGATGAAAATGACCTCTACAGAGCAACTAGGAACATGAACATATACCCCAGAATGCCTTTGAGCTTCAGATTGGCTACAATAAACATTATTGCACAGTAATTCACAGAAAAATCTAAAGTGGAATCAGCAAGTGTACAAAGTCCCCTGATAATCTTTTTTTATAATTTAAGGGCATGAGAGTGAGATGAAAAAGATAGAATTCAAAGGCCAATTTTTTCCCCCTAGAACTGTGTACGGGAAGCTTCACTGCTACAGTATAGATCAACAAAAAGCAAGAAGAAGAAGAAGAAAAAAAGAAAAGAAAGATTAACAAGATTGGGTTAATTACAGGAAATAGCTCGGAGACCCTACTCACGAAGCAATATCTCGCTTTCTCATGTGCATCAGTTTAAAGAGTGAATATTTTTAAAATGTACCTCACAGCGCGGTGCGGACAATGAGAAACAGGTCTTCTGTACGAGGGGGGGGGGGTCACGGGTGCCCGGCATGTAAGGAGGCAATTAGCGATAATGCCACATTTCACACACCGTTACCTACATTCTGTGTGAGAAATACCGAAGCCCGAACAAGTGCAGTAATAGGACCCGGCACTGGGCCTTGCATGCGAGAACTTCAGTTCCTCCAGCGCTTTCCCGCTCTTCACCCCGTCGACGAACCGTAGCGCGGCTTGTTCTGCCGCGTTCCAGATCGAGATACAGATACGGTCTCATCATCCAAGCCTCGCGCCGCCTTCCCAACGCCATTTAGAGATTTTTCTCCCTCCAATTCCCTCACAATCGCCCCCCCTATCAATCCCCCCATCCCCCCCATGTATACGTGCATTTCACACTCTCTCTCTCACACGTGTACACACACGCACACACCTCGTTATCTTATTTGTGGCCTTGGCAGCCAAATTGTTGCCTTGTGGTTTGGTAGCCAAAGTTTGCACCGTCCCAGAGAGAGCAGTGGGTGCGCAGCCTCCAACACGCAAGCAGAAGTTTCCCAGGGTGCTTTGCCCTTTCCATTGAAACCTGGGACGGATTACCCTTGGGCAGGGGGACCTTTCCAAAACTTTGAAAAGGAGTTATGCAACATCCCACACTTAAATCTTCCCTGTCTGTTCTCACAGCGTCCAAATGTGTTGGGCTGAACAGACGTTTCTCTAAAACTGAGATGCGGCCCTGAGAAGTGAGGCGAGCTGAGCCCCCAGCACTGACAGGATGGCGCATCGTCAAATTGGCCGTAGCTCCCTGAAAACCCAAAGTCAGTCTAATTGACTACTTTAAATATTAATTATTAATATTTCAATATTCATACCTTTTCCAGATATCTACAAAAATAAAAACACACCCAAAACATTCAACTTAAATAAAAAAAGGAAAACTGGAACTTTTTCTTTCTCACATTTGAAGACAAAGTCAATCTGTATGGAGTCGTTTAAAAAAGCTTCAACATCCTCAAATACAAGCATAGAGTTTGGGTTGGTTGCAAATACAATGTCAAGTTGAATATCTGCCAATTCCAGTCACCAAACGATGTGTCCATAAACTTTAATTTTAAGCAGTAGTTCCAGTCTTAATGTGTATATTGTCCAGCAACTGGATAACCTACAGGCTCAGTGTACTGCTCTGCTGTCATTGCTAATAGTTTCCATTGTATTTCAGTTGTGCTATAAGTTTAAACAGGTAAACCTCCATTTATTGAAATCCTCTTTTTGTTGTTGTCTTTCTGTATCACCCCAACAATTTTAACTGTCTTTCTCATCCTTGGAGAAGTAACACATTCCCACTACTATCATGTTTAGCTTTTGGGAATTCAGTGAATGCAGCATCCAGCATCTGAGCCAAAATCTAAAGTTATGATTTCATCTGACCTGAGCACATTTTTCCATTTGTGTTCTGCGTCATTTGTTAAACTGAAAACAGGATTTCTTACCGCTTTCGTTCAACAGTCGATCCAACGGAACCAATCGTTTCATACAGAATTTAAATTAGACTTGCTAAACAGGAATCTTCTAAATACCTTGATAGCATTGGATTTACTTTTAAAATGTTATGATAAAATGAACTAAAGTCCACCACTTTCACATTTTTATTTATTAAACAATGTTTTGAACAATTTTTACAGTCAGGCGTCTATGAGGAATTTTGTGTTTTTAGTTATTTTTGTGACAGAAATGGTTTTGTAAACTTTTTTGGTTTTCACCATATTTCTTATTTTTATGTATGAAATCGTATGAGTGTTTTTATTTTGTGCCGTTTCCTTTATGGGACTGTGGATGCAAATTACCATTTTGCTAAGCAACATTGTACATGTATTAATATGCACTGCCTCACTGAAATAACACCAATCAATCAATGTACTTGTTCATATTAGTCTCTCACATAAATCCTGCAGCCGAACAAATCAGACTGTGTTCCAGTGAAGAATCACATTCAAAATTGAATTAATCTTTTGTTCTTGTGTGTGTGTTTGTGTGTGTTATGCAGGTAATTCAGGGAAGCACCGATCCAAAGAGCCAAAGAAGAAGAACAAGCAGAGGCTGCGGTTTCGGGCCCAGAACCAGCACAGCGACCACTTGGCCTCTGCGCGCTCCAGCCAGTAAGGACTGAAACCTCCCAGTGAACACAGAAACCAACGCAAAGCTGCTAGCCGCCGCTGCACCCATACTCTGACTGACAACTCTCACCCACCACAACCCCTCCCGCTGCCCTCCTCCCCACTCGCCTCCCATTCCTCCTTCTCTCCGCCCACCAGGACGCAAACATCACACCTATTCCACTGACGACCCCACACCCCAAGAAACCCGTACCGTACAAAGCGAGATATCAGTACCTGTACAAGCTCTGCCTCCCATTGCTCCCCCCCGGCTCCCAACGCCCCTCCCGGCTAAGGTGACTCTACTTTTCTCCCAGCACCATTCCCCCTTTGTTTTTCGCCTTGTGGACCTTCACAGTTGACAGAACTAAACTCACTTCCCGTCATTAACGAACAACGCGGACCGTACGGGGGGGAAGACGAAGGAGAACTCGGAGGGCGGGAGAGCCAGAGGGGCGGCAGGTAAAGAGGAAGAAGGAGTCAGGGGAGTTGGCGAGCTGAACTGCACCAGAGGGAACGGATGTGACAAAAATCCATCCAGGACGAAGAAGCAGAGAAGGTTCGGCTGAAGCAAATGATGCTAATGGACTGAAGAAGAAGAAAAAGAAGAAGAAGAACAAAAATGGCATCTTGAAACAAGAGAGACTAGATGTTTTCTTTTTGTTTGTTTTTTTGTTCATATATTTATGTCAAAGCTACCCCTCTTCTTCCTTCCCTCTAAATGGAAACAGAGTTTTCCCATGTGTGGCCTTTTATGTTATGTATATTCTCCAGAGTAATATTAAGAAGAAGAAGAAAAAAATTCCCATGCATAGTTGCGAAATATTTTATTCTCAGCACAAACTGTTTACGTTCAGACCGCTTAATGCTGTATCTGTATAGTGTCAGTTAATTAAAGAAAAGAAGATTTAGTTGTTCAACTAGCATGGCAACAGACTTGTACATAGTTGATCTAATTATAAAAGCCTATTACTGTATTTTCAGTATTGAGTCAGTCACCATTCTAAATGTTTTAGAAATAATAATAAAAAAAATGGTTGTAATACAAGCTACAAATTAAAATACTGAAAAACATAATAAACTTAGCCACCTCATAGCAATTTCATTCATATGGTATATATTTGATTTATTTATTAATTCAGTTTTGTACTTTTTTTTTTTCCTTTTTTATTTGTTCAGTGAGAAATTTGGCCTCACGCTGTCAGTGTTTTTCTGAGATATCCTCTCCTTATATCGGTGCATATCTCTGTCATGCAAAGTGTTGTAGGCTGTTCGTTTGACCTCATCTACTGATTTTGATGCTTTATAAAAGGAGAAAAAAATGAAACTATGCTTTGATGTATTCTAGGTTTAATAATTAGGCTCCAGCTAATGTATGGTCATAGGACTGCATATGTGTACATTGTGTTTTATTAAAACTGCATTTCATGTGACTGTATGAAAAGGCCTTTCATTACTGTCCGTGGCTATAATATATGTGGCTAAAACTCTGAAGCTGTTGTGTTCTTGTCTCACTTCTGACTGCAGTTAGAGTGAAGGAAAACAATACTGGACATTTATATATATATATATGTCTATGTCAATGAAATATATTCCCAATGGGCAACTGAGGTAATCTGAGGTAAGAAATTTGTATAAATTAATACATAGGTGACATGGACAGACATGGGAAATAAGTATAGAACACATTAAAAACACAAGGCATACAGAAGCTGTGTTTCCATTGACTATATAATTGCACAATTTGAGTTTTAAAAAGTAAATTCACTCACTGGAAACATGGCAGGTTCGAAAAATCTCAAATTTTTTGACAAAAAGATTTGCCGCAATGATGACGAAGTTCTTTGAAAATTTATCAAAATTGGTTTATTTCGCAAAACTGCAATGGAAACACTCCCCCAGCCCCATCACACGAGTCGTGATCAACAACCAGATGGTTGCTCTTGGCACAAGCCACAAAGACGACGACAGGGAGTAGTTGGAGGATGATGGCACAACATGTTTTTCATCATGTGTGATTTTAATTGCGTTTTGTATTTATTGAAGACACTGCAATTGCGACAATGTGTTTTTTCAATGTTAGGTGAATATTGGCAAAGTTATGGAAACCCAACTAACGTCAAGGAAGTAATTGAGATTTACCAGTATATAGGAAGCTACCCTTGTTCCTATCAGTGATAATAAAAAAAAATGCCAGATGATTTGGTCCTAAGTGATGACCTATAAAAAGGTTTCTCATTACCAGAACCACCTCAAGACTTTTGCAGACATTTTGTGCAGGGCCTATGAACATCATCAGTTACATACACTATATTGGCAATAGGTTTCAGTCTCTTGCCTTTAAACATATAAACTTTACTGAATATTTATTTTGGGTTTGGACCATCCCTTCCTGCTACAATGGCAATACCTCTTCACAGTGTTTAGAAGTGGGATTATGGGAATATTTCATGAGTCTTCTCTGGAGTCAAGTGCTGATCTTGGGTGAGACCACCTGGTTGCCAATCTGTGCTTCAAACCATCCCTTAACAGTTCCCATGGATAAAGAGTCATACAATTGCTCAAGACATGTTGATATAAACATTATGGGTTACTTTTACCAGGACCAAGGGCCCAATCTCAACTCATGAAAACAAGCCTCACACCATAATCCCGTCTGCACCAGAGTTTAAACTCGATACAAGGCAGACATGGAAGCAGTGTTTCCCTGGCAACTGCCAAACCCAGACTCGTCCATTGGATGGCCAAGCAAAGAGGCATGATTTGTCTCATCAGAAAACAATCTGAAGAAACAGATTGTCCAATCAATCAATCCGCTCACTGAGCCCCTTCACAGTTGTTGAGTAAGAAGTTCGTGGTTCTGACTCGACGATTGCCATGGAGATGTCGCTAACTCCTGTTGGCGACATCTCCATACGATGCGCCTGTCATGTTGGACCCACTGACCCCACTGTGGGATTTTACATGGCTTAACCTCTTTCCTGTTATTCCCAATTCCCTTCCCTCTTTTGTTTATAGACTAGTTAGTAGTGAGGAAATTTCACAACTTGTCTTGCCCAGGTAGCGTCCTATCAGTGGCTCCTGATAGGTAGCTATTCCTTCACAGATGTTCGTAGAAGAAGTCTGTTTACCTAGGAGCTTGATTTTATATGCACAAGATCATATTTATGGCTCGACCACCTAAATTCAATGATTTGGTTGGGCAAGTCAAATCTTCTGGCTATGTGGTGTAGCTATTTCTAAACTTCTGAATGTTCCCGTGAAGACTACTGGGGACATGAAGTAGGACATCATGTTACCACAAACTATCTACCATCAGCCGCTTCTCACAGGATGTCCAACAGGAATTAAAAGAATATCTAGACCTGTCCGTGAGCCAAAGCATAGTCTCAGAGAAAGATGTTTCAAACATCACTAAGAGCCTCAGTGATGTTGCTTTTTTC
Source organism: Micropoecilia bifurca (assembly GCA_903067075.1). Classification (NCBI taxonomy): domain Eukaryota; kingdom Metazoa; phylum Chordata; class Actinopteri; order Cyprinodontiformes; family Poeciliidae; genus Micropoecilia; species Micropoecilia bifurca. The sequence goes on along the minus strand of CAEGAF010019265.1, from coordinate 18,561 downwards.
AGAAGAAAAAAGCAAAAGTTGATTTTAGTTGGGGGGGGGAGGGGGGGGGGGGGTTGAGGAGCATTTGGACAAATCAATGACTGACTGAGAAGCATACTGTGTTTAGATGAGACCAACGTTGAATTAATGTATGTTTTAAAAGGGCATTGTGCAAGACCATAATCCACCCCCTGAGCCCCTTCCCAAAAACCATATATATGTCCATATATCATACTGACAAGACAGGGAAATGTGGGGGATGTTTTCCAGGTGATGATAGAAAAATAAATGGAGAAAAGTACCAGGAGCTTCTTAAGAAGGATTTCAAACAAAGGACAGACGTTTCAACAAGTCAATGATTCCCAATAAGTAAAATCCTTTCTGTTTCAAAAGAAGAAAATAAAGCTGCTGGAACAGCCCAGTCAGTCGCCTGGCTTAAGTCAGGCTGAAAATCAAAGGGAACATCTGAAGATCGGAGTGAATGTATAGAGGCTCCCAGAACCTTCAGGGTGCAGCGGATTGTGTGGCGTAATGGGTCAAGATTCACTAAACAGGAAAACTGCTAAACTGTTACAGCAATTTCATTGATACTTCATACTTTTCTTCTCCCTGTGCTATTTCCACACAAATATAACTTCATGTCAGGAACTATTTCACGTCAGGCCCTTTGTATGTATCAATAAGACCAACATGAAAAAGTGTTGACGTGTTCAGTACTTGTTTTCCATGGTGTACTTGAAATGAAATAACATTTGGGAAACCCATTATTTTGCACTACATGACACAGTTTTTGCCTCCAGGCCAGAGGATTGGGCACGGTCGACTGGGACCTGACAACGTGATGGCATCGTTAACGGTGACGTACTCTCATGGAACCAGCGCCTGCCATTGGTGGCTCATCCATCTCAGCTATTGTGTAATGCCCCGACAAGCACATGGGTGTGGAACTTGTCTTTTATTGTGCGACACTCGATCAATCATCCTCTTATTAGAAGCACACTTATTCATTTTTTTGTAATATGCTTTTTGCTAAATCTTTCTGGTTTCGGGGGCAAGGGAAAATGCTTTAATGCAACTTATGGCTAATTTAACCCAAGATCCAGACTGTATAATCAAAAAGAGGGGGAAAAAAATCTGTATTAACCAGACAGCTTATAGATGCACAGTAGCAGATGTATTACGTCGTGTCACACGCTTTCGCTGGGAAGATCAGACGTAACTCCCTCTGCTTTGGTTCAGCCCCCCGCATCCTGCCGCAATCCCCTTTAAATCACATATGAAATTTCCGTAGGACACATGTCAGTCTGGAAATCTCCCATGTCCATTTAGAGCACTAACATTTTTCACAGGTGGCCTGGCTACGCATTTATAGAAGTTCACAATTTAACCAAGAGACGTTATGGCAACAGAGCTAAAAACCCGACAAACTGAAATCCCAGAGTGAACTCGGACCACAGTGCTCTGCCAAAAAATACTAATTTTATTTACAACTGAAGCATAAAGAACTCGTCTCTCAAGAATTAAATATTTCTCAGTACACACAGTCGTTTTAGGCCATACGAAGTGGAGGAATGTCCCTTAGAGCACATTAGGCAGAATAACCAGTGAACTATTCGTAACGCGAAAAAATCAAAACACATTTACCGGGGAAGGTTGGAATTTTGTTATGCAAGAAAATAACAGAAGATGCAAGTCGTAAAGCAGTCACCTCCGAAAAGAAACAAATTACATCTGGTCAGCAACATTATTGCTGCAGACCGCTTTCCTGGCTTCTGTTAATGTGCAGTTCGGGAACATTTGGCCACAAAACCCATCGAGACAAGCGAAAAACAGTGTCGGTCAGAGAAACAGGCAAGAAATCCTGGTACAGAGATCCACAGGTCTAGTTGGAGATTACTGTATGTTGACAAATATTAGTCTTGAAATTCACAAATCTGACCTTTATGTACAGAAGACCCCCAGCTATTTGCCGTTTCATCTTCTGACCTTTTTTGAGATTTTTCTGTGTGACGCAATTCAAAATCATTGGCGGAGAATTAGCTGACAACTATCCATACATTTTCTTCGTAAATCATATCTAAAATATTCAAAAGAAAATACAGATTCAGAAATATGTATGTATAATGGTACTTGAGATGCATTTGGCTGGTATTTGCAAAGTGATCAATCCTTGGGCATTAATTGACTGTATCCTCAAAAGGAGAAGTAATGAACAGCATCAAGGTTAGCTTCTGCTAATATGGATTCCACTGTCCATATAAGGTAAATTTGGTGTTTGAACTATTAAGTTAGGCAGTCGTAAAGTGAGTTAGGGTTTTCATTGATTTTAGCTACTTGCATGTGGTTATGTTGTATAAAGCCAACGAAGACCAGAGGATCACTGGAATAGTGGTAAAAGAAACCATAAGAATTCAATTCAATTCAAGTTTATTTATTCAAGTATAGCACAGTTACTCAGGTTACATGATAAAAACAAGCAACACTTGTTTTCTAGCCACAGGCTGATTTACAGTCCCTGGTTGGGCATTAAAAACCCCCAGCAAAATTAGAAAGTGAGTTGCACACGCACACACACACATGCTGAAATACTATAACTATTAATTACCAGGTCCTGGATTGTTTTAAGATGTTTGGGGTTTGAGCTATTGATTCTAGTTTCATTGTTATTCTGTGTTCTTTAGTCTTTTTCTTTGATTGTCTCTGTTTTACCTTAGTTCAGTTCTTCTTAGTGATTTTTGTTTATTATGTGTATTACTTCCTTGTCTCTAGTTGCTCTTAGATTCATTTTGTTAGTTTCCTTATTTGCTCTCTCCCTCTCTCTCTCCTCAAATGCCTTCTGTTCTCTCCCACCACACCTGCAACCTGTTAGCTAATCAGCCCTGGTTTCTCTTGTGTATACCGCATTATATTCCTGCTTTACCCTGCTGGCTTTTAGGTCCTTAGTTCTGTTTTTGTCTGTGTTCTCTGTGTTTTGTTTTGTGTTCATTTGTTTACTTATTTTTTTATTATTTGGACTCTTTATTAAAATAACGTTTCCCATCATATTCACCCAGACTCCAGCTTGCATTTTTGCCCACACATCACGACATTAACTGGAAATGCATTAAAATTCATATTAGAGAATATACTTTGTCCACACCAAAGTAGGTTCAAAAACTCTAAAATCTAACATTATTATTGGTGATGGTAAATTGTTCCAAAGACCCTAAAGTCTTGTCAAGTTTGCCTCAAGATAACATGACGACAAATATGTCATGTTTAGCGCATTTGTTTATGCTTATGCTTTGCTTAGATGAGACTTAATTTCTTTTAAACTTTTTTCCTGACTCGCAAAACACTATGTGGCATCGTCTCCATGGTTACAACAAGGTAGAGGCAGAATCATGCTGCGTGGATTCTTTTCCTTTGATCAAATGTTTGTGCTCACTTCTGTAATGCGATTCAGCCTCAAAAGCTGTTTCAAACTCAAGAGGCGCAGATGGCAGCAGAGAGGCGCAGATGTTCACAGAACTCAGATTTAAACCAACAGGTGAACAAACCTTAAATTTCCAATGTTCATTATTCCTACATTCCAAAGCCGGATTTACAAGCACAATTCTGGCCAAAACTCAAGGCTATAAAAAATATATATATACAAATTTGGCCAAACGATTCAAAGAAACCAGCCCCGACCTGCCAGTTTAATTTCAAGCTGACAAGAATTGACGAGCTAAAGAGACGCGCGCCCTTACATCTGTATGCCAGTCTCAAAATTCCAAGACATTCATTCCGTTTAAAAAGATATAAGACACGCATGTGTTTGAACGAAGGACTCAGGAAGCAAATCCCTCTGCCAAATCCATTTTCACTTCCAAGTTGTTAAATTCGGATGTTTGGTCAAGAGGCCTTTGCTAGCTTAAATTTTTAGAGCGCTGGGCACCCCCTTTACTGCATCTTTCCAGGGCTCTGCAGCTGCGTATTCCCAGTTATCCTGTAAGCAGCGGCTGTAAGTGCCACGCCGACTTTGCCGATAGTAAACTCCGACAGGAAATGTCCCTCTGCAGCGCTCATTTGAAATAAAAGTAATGTGGCTGCTTAATGATCTCAGAGGGACCGATGGGGAGAGGAGCATGACCTGAACGCATGAGACGTGTTGTTTTTTGTCCCAATAATGGAACTAATGATCTTTTTAAATTATTTTTCTTCAATCATCAGCTTGGTCCAAGTGACCTTTAATATACATCCAGCTGCGTCTAGCAGAGTGTCAATCAAATGGAGTGTGATTGTGAAGAGAGGTGGCAGAGGGATTGTTTTTTTTTTCTTTGTTTTTTTGTTGACATCTGCTGCTGATTACGAGTTAATGAACGATTCACAGATGTCATCCTCTGGGGCCAGACTGTCACTGCTCCAGACAGGAGGGGGATTAAACCTAAAGTCTCACCGAGAGGAACACCACTAAACTTAGTTTTATTAAGCAGATGGCCACCAAGGCGCACATTAAAGCATCCAGGAAGAGGGTGAGGGGGAAACAAATAAACAAACAAAAAAAGCTAAGAAAACCCAGAATATTTTTTACCTTTTACTTATTTGTTTATTTATTTATTTTTTGCTTTCACCTTGATTGTTTTCTTTGTTTTCCATCATCTCGCTGCGAAACGGGGCGCGTGACTCTGCGCCGTGAACGGAGTTGACCCGCGCCACGCACACATCAGAAGCAGCGGCAAAACCACTTCTGTGCGCTGCGTGTGCGCCTGCCTCCTCCGTGGGCTCCTAATGTTTGTGCTGAAATGCGGTTGGGTGGCTGAGACTGAAGCTCCCTTTTAATCCGACAAGAGAGACATTTTCATTAGCTCTGTTGGGTCCTATTATTAAAGCTGGCTTCAAAGGCCCGACAAGTGAAACCACCAACAGGAAATGGCCCAGTGGGCTTCAAACTGTATAGATCAGTCAGTGATAGCAACGTGTGCCTTTTTTTATGTGGCCTGGTGCAAAATTGCCTGTATCGGCGAGTTGTGTATTTGCACAAAATTCATGCACAATATATATTTACCCTGTGAACATTTTTGAACCACAGACTTCGTTATATTTTAATGAGATTTAATAGGCCTACACAAACTAATGCATAATTGAGAAGTAGTACTAAAGTAACATGAATTTAATGTTTGTTTTAAAGTAAGAAATCATCAGGTGTAGCAGCGTTATAGAGCCCCATTACTTTTATAACCCCGAAAGAAAATTCAGTGCAGTCACATTGGAAGTCACCTTGTGAGTAATCATTGTTGATTCAGTTATTCTCAGTACAAATCTGTTCTGTGAAGACCTCAGAGGTTCATTAGAGAACATCAGTGACCAAACAGCATGGCAAAGATTAAGAAATGCCACATACAAGTCAACTTTAGAGGAGAATAGAAACAGCCTTTATTGTCCCGCAAAAGGGAAAGTTAGGTGGAACAGCAGCAACACATACAGCTCTGGAAAAAGCAAAAATTAGGATTAATTTGCAGAAAATGAGAAATGGCTGAAATAATGAAAAAGATGCAGTGTTTTCAGACCTCAAACAATGTAAAAAATAAATAAAACAAAAACAAGTTCATGTTCATTTAGAAACAACACCAATGTTTTAACTCTGGAAGAATTCAGAAATCAACATTTGGTGAAATAACAAGGAAGTTTTCACTGATTTATAGTTGTCATATATGACAACTATATTGTTGTGGAAAATTGTAATGCAGGGTTAAATCTAAAGCAGGGTTAGATTTAAAATATATATCACAAATTTTGAACATCTCAGGGAAACAATGTTCAAGCCAATGTCTGAAGATGGAAAGACAGACATGCCTGAAACTCTACCAGGACATACCCCACAACATATTGGCTGGGTGAGAGAAGAACATTGACTACCGAAGCAGCCAAGAGGTCCATGATGAGAGCTGCAGATATCCACAGCTGAGCTGGGAGACGCTGTTGACAGGAAAACATTTAGTCACGCACTCCAAGAACCTGGCTTTTATGGAAGAGTGGCAAGAAGAAAGCAGTTGTTAAAAGAATGCCTTTAAGACATTCCATGTAGCTTCCTGAAAGCCACATAACTGACCAAAGGAAACATGGAAAAGGCGGCTAACAATGTACCGGCAAAGACAACATGTTACTTTTCATCTTGGGACTAGAGGCTGCTCAAAGTTGATGAGAAGTTTGATGGAGCTCAAAAATGGGCAATAGAGGAAGAAAATCTATTCAAGGAGGAAATAGATTTCAGACTGGGGTGCAGGATTATCATCCAGAAAGATGATCAGAGCTAGAATGGTGTAATGGAGATCAAATCAAACACCAAACTCAGTATCTCTGGCAAAGCTGGTGGTCACTGATGCTCATCGTTCGAACTGGAGCTATCTGGAAAATAAGGATTGGTAAAACTTTCCGTCTCTGGATGTGGAACGCCGGTAAAGACGTTCCCTCGGAGGGAGTTGGAGTCCGAGCGGCAGCAAAAAGGCTGATTCTAGATTGGAGTCAGGAAGAGCCGGATACAAAGAGATAGAAAACCTTCCCTCCCAGTTCCCGTTTATGTACTACTTTTGTGTTGGTCTGCCACATGAAACATCCAATAAAACACACTGAAATGTGTGGCTTTAACATGACATAAAAGTTAACAAGTTGAAGGAATACTTCTGTATGGCTATGCACAGCAACCCTCAAAACGGCGCGCATATGTGGGACTTATGACACATAGGTTCCGACGCAGAGTGGCAGAAATGGAACTTATGACACTGGGCTGGGCAAGCCCCAATTGCCGTGGATAAAAATTATTGTAATAATGTTATTTTTTAATAACTGTATAATAAGCCATCACTTGCCCTTAGAGTTGATGGAAATGTGGAATCAATAACTTTTTATATGGCTCAGGCATCGCATTTGCCATGACAGCTACAAGAAGTGGTGTCAGCGGAGTTGCGGATCTTAACATTTCCAACTGCTTTGCCATATGTTCGAAATCATGGTGTGTACAACCTTGCTAAATGGTGGCAATAATGAGTGGCTGTTATTGCCAGAGTTGTTCCTAATTGCAAGTATGCGATCCATCTGCCAGTGCAGGATTTGGGAGTTGCTATGTAACAAGCTTAATCCCTTAAACAAACACGGCCTTCAATAAACGTTGATTGCATGTGACAGTTATTTGCGTTGCTGCAGAACTATTCGAAAAAGGAAATTGTAAAAAGATTAATAGCCGGACAAGCAGCGAGCCGCTAAATCTGTTAAGTTGCTAATTTGATGAGTGCAGCCCGGGCACCTCCCGCCACACCTGCGGGATAGAGTATGCAGATTTCGGACACTTTGCACGTTAATGCCGGCAGACGGCTTTTTGACATATATGAAGTGCATGTGCACAATTACATTTGTTGTAAATCCGGAAAGAGAACTGGGGGAATAATGAAAGATCCGTAATGAGTCAGTGTATACAATCCAGTTGGGATCCATTTGAACAGGTGCAGAGGTGGGTTGTGGAAATTTTATTTTTTTCCATTTTATTCTATTTTTGTTACTGTCAAACCTCGGAACAGAGGGCTCCTTCTATACAACATCTCCTAAGGGCGCAGTTTGAACTTTTTTTTCAGAGCTTATTTAACTCCACGTTCCACCGGAGTACCTGGCTTTTTCTTCCGCTCTGGGATCCAAACACAACACAAGGCCATTGTCCCTGTTTGCTTGAGGGGGAATAATACGGACGGCTAACTTGGTTCTTCCACTCAGGATGTGATACGAACGGGGGGCTTTACGACGCGCATGAACCGAATCACACTGCCTACCTTGAACACATTACGGAAACGGGCAAATATTTCCTCTTACTGCTGTTCTGAGAGCCATACGCGCGGCTGTTATATTGGCCCGCAGTGCCAGCTAGTGAGGACAAATCCACAAGGATTCCTGTTTCCCTCTCCTGACTCTCTGGCAGCCCCGTTCCATTCATTCTGTTTTTATATGTGCCCACTGCCTGGTAGCTGTGCTCCTACCGGTTTCAGGGGAGAATTAATCAAAAGCAGGTCTTATTAAAGTATATTAAGGCCGGTCGAATTGGATATTATGTGCTCAATAAGGGCCCAGAAGGATTGTATGCGAGCCATGGTTGACACTTGTGGCGGCTACGAGTCAGGATATAGTTGCTGTGTAGTGATGTGGTGTCAGATGCAGGGGGGCCAATTCACTTGAGCCAAATGTTGCATTGCCTGTAACTAGATTTTAAGTGGGTATGAATACAGTAGGGGGTAAAAGGAGGGCTTCATAGTCCAGGAATGTTTATCCCCCCAACCAGGCCTTCATTCGAGGCTGGATTATGCAGCAGCATGCCTCCCGTGCAACCTTTGCCTCCATGTGGAGGGTCTGTTGGAGAAACATACGTCCATACATATCCACATGTAAAAACAGTCGTTACCTTCATAATGAGAAGCCAGGTCTTATTGCCCCCTCAAGGCATGGTGAGGAGGAGGGAGTGCAGTCACTGCGGAGGGGTGTTGTACCCAAGTATTGCCGAGGAACTCGGAGGAAGCAGCGCATGCATCATAGACATCACCTTCCTCCGCACAGCACATTTAATTGTGTCATCCGTGGGTTGTGGAAAAACCTCGGATCGGCCCGGCTGAAGTCGAGGTCTTGACCTCACGGCTCGATAATGTCAGTCTGAGTGTGAATGGCTTGCCGCCTTTTGACCTAAATCTAGTTTCTGCTACTCCCGCTCCAAGCAACTAAGTGCTGAAGTGATCTGTAAAAATATTGTAAATAAACCTTTCTTTACTTTCATCGATCAAATCGTCTATATGCAGAGTGCTCGATCTCTAAATCTTGACTTCCTCAGTTTTTAGTTCATCTTTCAAATAAAATAATTCTCCAATTGGGCGAGGGAAGAACGGTGAGTATGTCTCTATCAAAAATCAAGTATGAGAACACTATCAGAAAGTTTACTTTTTGCCAACCAGAACACTAAGAAGCAGTGGACCTCCACAGGTGCACCTGACCCTCCTGCTGCCCGCTGTTTTATGGGGTAAACTTACATGCAAAACCAGATTAGACAAGCTCTAGTGTCGTATTTTGACTGAATGTAAACGAGTCCAGTTAACGCTAATAGATTTTTGACATTATTTAGAATAAATTGAAACAAACTGTTTTTTTCCATTTACAAATGGCAAAATTAAACAAAGCAATTTAAGTAATGTCGATAATCTGTCAAATAGTTACAATCATTTTGGGTTGCTATGTTGTCCCAGGGATTAAGCACAACACACATAACAAGGCCTTAGTCATCAATGTGGAGGTCACAGGTTCAATTCCCAGCCTGGTTAACTTTGCAGCATGTCTTTCCTGTCTCATTACCTACTTTCCTGTCTCTGAGAACCTTCAATTTATATATAAAGAAACCTTATATATATATATATATATGAGATTAACGTGAAAAATTGAGGAATTGAGCCAATTCCTCAATTTTTTTGTTGTTGTGAGAATTCAGTCTACCACTACTAGCATATTAGCTTAATCTGTCTAAGCAAGTGACATTTGGGAAAATTTAATATATAAAAAAATCAGGATCATACATTTTTTTATATATTAAAATAATACCCAATCAGTTCAAACAACAAAAAAAAAGAAAAACTTGGGATTTGCTCCTGTGACATCCTCCTCCGGTTACCAACTTTCCAACTGGAGAGAACGAACACACACGCAGACGGACACAGGCCATCATCGCACTTCATCTCCTCTGAGGTTTTCCTTAAAAACACCCAGTCGCTTTTTCCTCTTTTTTTCCCCCTTTTCTTTTCTTCTACTTGTTTGCCCTTGTGCCTCTGTAAAATTCCTGTTTACCACGAAGGTATTTTAGTTTGTTCTTTAAAACACCAGCGGGAGGATTTATGGAGCTACTGTAGTGCAGTGCCTGATGAACAGGCCCCTAATTGCTGCCTGCTCTGCTCTGCATCTCCTCCGCGTGTATGTGGGTATGAATGAGAAGACTAAACCGCACGTCCTCTGCGAGTGTGTGAGGGAGAGAGAGAGAGAGGAAGCCGACTAAGAACCTTGTGCATTCATTTACTATCTCCTTGTGTGGTTTGGCAGCAGGCGCTTGCTGGTAAAGGGGGGAGTGTAGTGGGGTGTGTGCAACGGGCATCCGTCTGGACGCGAGGCAGGCCTGGCACGCCACGCCGCTCCCCTGCGAGTCCCGGCATGCGGGTGGGATCAGAGCAGAAAGCCTCGCTCGGCTCCAGACAACCAGTCTGTGCACGTGCGTGGATGCGAGAAAATGCGTGTTTTTGCATGCATGTGCACTACTGCGAGCGCAGGGGCAATTAAAGTAAAAAAAAAAAACAACAAAAAAAACACAAGCTTAACCAGCAACCAAAGGTTGGCTATTGTTTTGCCTGTCACTTTAAAACGTGTTGACCTCTCCGTACGGAGTCTCGCCATTCATCACTCTGTCACACGGCTTGTCCGAGTCTGTGTGTTCCCTAATCATTTCTTTTTATTTTTTTGTGCAAATTTAACACCAGGCTGTTTATTTGACCTCTGTGGTTGTTAGAACTGCGAGGCCCGATCAAGCCAAGCTGAAAGCAACACAATAATATCCACACCGCCGTGGCAGCTCGCCATACCTCCCTGTTCTCTGCTGGATAATAAGTGAACCGCCACGAAGCTGAGCTCGGTTTGCACTTGGACAGCACAACTCCCTTGGAAGATAATATTTTTGCTGGAAGTATTGTTTGTTGGACGCCAACACAGGATATTATCTCCTAAACAGCACCAGCGATGGAAATCGTGTGACTGTGCTGAAAGTTCTGAGGCCTTCCGTGCTCAAATCTGCTCGTGGAAGTTAAGACATTTCAGGCACATGATTAACAAAAAAGCACACAACGTAGAGTGAGTTTGGGTTTTTATATATTTATTTTGTTTTCCACAGCAATTTCTTTCTCCGCGCTCGACAGAAAGCGGAAAAATGATGTGCCGTCTGAACCTACGAATGCATTCGGTGACGTCGCGTGTTTAATTGAAGACAACAAGAATAAATATCAGTGGCAGCAGCTGAAATTCTGAGCGCAGCAGAATTTCAGTCGCAGCACAAGCCACAGGCATCAGCCGCAATAGAACCGGCATCTGATGGGGCCAGGGTAATTGTTTTCCCTCATGTCGTATGGCATCTGCATGAAAAGACAAGGAAGATGAGTCCAGGTATTTGCAAATGGCGGATCCTTGAACGCAGCACAACACGTGACGCGACGTCTACGAAGAACAGAGTTTGGGGTGTAAAGAGCCGACAGGTCAGGAGATCTCACAATAATTAAATGATAGATTTTTCATCAGTATGAGGCTTTATTATTGAATAACTTTCTTTATACGGCAACAACACTAAATCTTACTAAGTGTTTTTGGTCTTGTGTAAATATCCTAGTACACTTGAAATAAGACAAACTAGCTAATGGATAACTTTTCAGCAAGAAAGAGAAGCTTGTTTTAAGTCAGTAGTTCCTTAATAATGATAAAAAAGTACTTGTTCCATTGACAGATTATTTCACTCATAGCAAGTGTTTTAAGTCAGTAGTTCCTTAATAATGATAAAAAAGTACTTGTTCCATTGACAGATTATTTCACTCATAGCAAGGGGGAAATATCTTATAAGTGAAATTATCTTCCGCTGAAACTACCGTATTTTCCACACTATAAGGCCCACCTAAAAACCTTCAATTTCCTCAAAAGCCAACAGTGCACCTTATAATCCGGTGCGCCTTATATATGGACCAATATTGAGCCACAACAGGTCTAGCAACTACGGTAAGCAGCCGCCGACTTCATTTTCGCCAGTAGAAGAAGAAGTGTGCGGTGCATGCTGGGAAAGTTGTTGGAACGCTGGTTTGTTAATAAAGTTTGACTGACATATCTATCTACCGACCTGATAATCCGGTCGTCTGCAGGTCATTTAGCACCAAGTTCTCCACAAACATGCTGTGCGCAAACGGAGAATGGTGACCATCGTCCGGCCACGCCCCGGCCCAGTCGCAGAAGACTCTCTGCGTGACCTGAGTTGGACTGTTTTGTAGACATTCTTTATGTCAACAAAGTGGCTTTAGACGCTTCTACTGTAACGTCTATTCTATGCGCCTTATATATGAAAAATGTTTAACAATAGGCCATTCATTTATACTTATAATCCGGTGCGTCTTATAGTGCGGAAAATACAGTAGTACTTTTTCATCAATATTAAGGATTTACTGACTTAAAACGAGGCTCTATTTCTTGCTGAGCTTCTGAGTCAGTTTTGTTTTATTTCAAGTGTACTAAGAAATTTGCACCAGAAACTAGACCAAAAATACTTGGAGAAATATTTCTTATAGTGTATGTGAGTTAATGGGCAACAATGTGTTACCTTTTTTTTTAGATTTTAAACAAATGAATGGAGAATCTAAACAGGGTTTTTCTGATTCATATTGAGCTGCCTGACTGCTGTGCATGTGTGTCAGTGTCCCAGTGCAGAAAACACAGATTTGATCTAGTTATTTCACATTTGGGTATTTTAAAAAAAAATCTTTGTTAGTATTCATTACTGGTCTCAACCTGCTAATAGCTTGACCATAACGCATTTGGCTTTACTGTAGGCTTAAGATTAAAAACTGAACACTTGCCGAAGCCATCAAAATAATTGGATGAGATCATTGTTGTACAAAAGTGGGAGACAAGTTGAGGGAAAATTCACACATTTTACTGACAGAATTAAAATTGTACTTTGACCTGGATTTTATGAGTGAGGATCACATTTTCAAAATTTGTACAACCAACTGGATTTTGTTTTATTATATCCATAGCTCTGGAAAAAAATGACACCACTTAAAATGATCTATTTCTCTGATTCTACTTTTTGGGTATATGTTTGAACAAATATTGTTCTTTTGTTCTGAACTACTGACAACATGTCTCCAAAATTCAAAGAAAAAATTTAATATTTATTGGGAGAAAATGAGAAATGGCTAAATCGTTTAAAAGATGCAGTGCTTTGAGACCTACAATGCCAAGAAAACAAGTTTATATTAATTTAGAAACATCAATACTAATGTTGATGTAACCTAGTTGTAATTCTCTTTTGTTATAATTACACAAAATGTCTTTTTTTTGGTTATTTGTCTTGTTCCTTATTTTGCTGAAACACCTGTCATTGTTTTAACCTGTTACTTTAAGATCTGAAGCCCCTCCCTTTTATTTCTTCTTCTGTGGTATTGTCTTTAAATTGTTTGCCTCTCCCTTTTTGTCATGATGCCCTGCGGGAGAGCTGTGCACTTTATTTTTCCATCTAAATACATTCAGGGCTTAAAGAGCTGGCTTTTGACCAAACGGTCCGCCTCAACCAAACTCTAGTTTCCTGGACCCTTACTAGACCGGAACGTGTCGGTGACACATCTAAATTTGCAGTACCTTAATTTCGCCACACGTAGCGCTATCTGAAAAATTCCCTTGGTTTCTGAAAGGGGAGACGTTGCACTTTCCAGCAAATATCGGGTTAATATGGCAACATCACAGCTGCAGCTGCAGAGAGCAGTGGCCCAAAAAGTGGGTATGCAGTGTATGCAACGCATAGGGGCGCAGCACCAGAGGGGGCGCCAAAACCCCGTCTGGAGGGTTGGCGTGGCGATGAAGCCCTGACCTGACATATACCTTCCTTCCGGGGAGGGGGGCGGAGCGCCGATTTATGTTTTTGCATCCACCTAAGGGTGCGTTCACACTGCAGCCTGAAGTGACTCAATTCCGATTTTTTTGACGTAATGCGACCTGTATCCGATCTTTTTATGGCAATGTGAACAGCACAGGTCGGATTCTTTTTCAAATGTGACCCATATGCGATACGTATTGATACGTATCTGATTCAAATGCGACCATAACGTCCAGGCTGCATTCATCCGAACTGAACGTCACTGATTCTCAACAAATCTCACTTTTCTGCGTCCTGATACACGCAAGTGGGAAGAAAAACACTTGCATGAAAAACACAACCATGATGGACTATATGAGGATTAAGCTGTTAATATGCTGCTCCGGCTGGACAATAACTTCAAATATTTAAGCTAAGCTCCACCGTTAGCCTCCATGTTTACTTCCGAAAACACTGATTTTTTTTTTTCTTTTAATGGTGGTTGGCAGAACACTGAGAACGTTGACGCTATTGCGCCCTCTAGTGCGCATGTGGGACACTTTCAGGTCCTTTGCCAGTTTACACTGCAGAACGCATACAGGTCGCATTTACTGGCAGTGTGAACGGCCCTGGCCAAAAAAAAACGGAATTGCCAAAAAATCCGAATTGAGTCACTTCAGGCTGCAATGTGAACACACCCAAATTAATGTGTAGTTGCGCCACTGGCAGAGAGTGTAATTAATCCGGAGGGCACTACTGTAATAGACGGCAAATTGCGAAAATAACTTGCTGGTTATTGAAAGTTCCTGTTATGGATACATGGGTAAGTATATCATCTCACAGGACATATAAAGAACTACTTACAATTAAAATAATGAAGATTTATTTAGTCAGACATTTGAAACTTAGGCGTGAAAAGCTCCGTCTGGGGTCAGACTTTTAAGCAAAGCGAGCATTGGACCAAAGGCTCGCCTCAACTAAACTGTAGATAATAGACAAAGATATCTGCCAATCAGAATTCTAGCTCCCGTGTTCTTGACCAATGACTGTAAAACGGTGTGTAGAAAAGAAGTGCGTGCGTTCGGTTCGGTGGTTAAATCAAATGCAATATGAAAGAAGATTGAGTTTGTCTCACCAGTAAAGAACCACGTTTACTTGAGAAAGGAATTAAAAACAAGTGGCGCTGGGCAGAGGAAAGGGGAGAAGACGGGAAGTTACATATTTTCACAAAAGGGGGGCGTTGGGATTCCTTTGGGGGTCGTTTGGTCAAAGGTAAACTTTACACCTCACCATCGCAACAATTCCAGTTTAGACTTTGAGCAATTTGGTAAAAGTGTATTGTGTAACATTAAATCAGGCCTGGCTGCAACTGTATCGATGGCAGCTCTTCTTCTTGTTGTGATCTCTATATGATCACAACATATAGTGTTGTGATCATATAGATCTGTGTAGTCAGTTTGAGATTTTCTGTGTTTAGTCCTGTTTTCCTGTGAGTCTCTGTCCTGTCCTCCCTGTTGATTGATCCCAGCTGTTTCTAGTTTCCTGATTACCCTTGTGTATTTAAGTCCACCTGCTTTTTGTCTTGTCTGTTGTTGGATCCTCGTAGTGTAACGTTGTGTATAACTGTTGTCGGTCTGTTTCCCTGTGCCTCTGGATTATTATCATTAAATCATCATCACTGTACCTGGGTTTACCTATGTCTTTCTCACCTCACCAAAACTGAATCATGACACTTCTATTCAGCGTTTGTAGCTTTTGGCGCAGTTTCGCTCCTGCTAGTAGCTTCACGCATCAGGTCAGCGTTACACCGGCTGATGACATTGCTGTGATTCACTTTGTCTGGTGTCTGATTTTCTAATATTTTATGTTTTATTGAGGATTTTTGTACATATGTGTAACCCGTTGGGTTCCCAGCTAGGAAAGTTTGCCAACTCTTTTATCATATAGAGAATTGTCATATCTTAAAATAAGATATAATAACTTAAAAATCTTTTGGTAGAAGATTGAAATGAGCAAGAGTTCATTAAAAAGAAAATAAACGGTTGGAGTAAAACCTCTGTTAAAATGTAGTATTCTGTCACTTTAAGAACGAACAATTATTGGGTAGTTTGTATGTAATGTACAGCTCAACACGAGGTGTGACAGACTATAGTGCTGTGTATATTTTATTTGGTTGTTCTGCCTAAGGTCTGAATTCTGATTGACTGGGGGGCGGGACTAATCTGGAAAACGGAGGGAAAGAAGCGAGAGAGGACAATGACACTCGATGGAGAGCGCTGGAACTTTGGTAACTCGTTTTGGGGACAAAACGTCTAAAAAGTGTAACAACTTAAAAGTGCAGTAGCGCCAAGGGACCGTTGAAGGATCAAGAGAGAAGCCTTTGGTGAGCTGGATGCTGGAAGTCTCCACAGGAGCGGGTGGAGAGGAAGAGGCTAGCTACGCCTGCGCTGGGCCCGCTTTTTGGATTTTGATGAGTTTTCTACGGAAGCGCATTGCTATCACGTAGGAAAAAAAATTCGAGCGCTATCACGTTATAACGTGATGCGTATCTTGTTAAAACGTGATAAGTATCCTGTTCATGCTATTAATGGTTTTAACCACAGTGTAAAGCAGCATCCGTATCCGTGTAGGCCAAACATGAAGGGAAACCTGACCAATTCCTGTTAGCCACTGTAATAGCCTAGCAGAATACCGCCACTTCCTGGACATAATATTATCACTTTTTAACGTGATACTATCACGTTTTAACAAGCTACTATCACATTTTAACAAGATACGTTTCACGTTATAATGTGATAGCGCTCGAATTTTTTTCCTGCGTGATAGCAATGCGCTTCTGTAGTTTTCCTCCGCTTTTACCGAGAAAGGCGTGGATTAGCTGACTGTTATCCAGAGAGACAGTCACCAGGACCTTATATAAACCAGCCACTGTGGATGAGGACAAGTGGTGAGTGTCGTCAGTATTAACCCTGCGACGGGGGATTGACTATAATGCCGGCTTTATTTTGTTTTATTTTATGGTGGACTCACTGATTAAAAACTGTCATTTATTTTAAATGTATTTTGTTCGGACTAAAGAACTCTTACGTGTTCGGGACTGTTTAGAATAAGTCGAGTTGGAACTCTATACGCCTTTATGTGTTATACTTTAAATTGCATTCTGAAGTTTGGTAAATAAATGCTTTAACTTTATAAAGTCTTCTTATTCATGGGTCAGGCATCTGCAGTTAACTAAGTTGAATGCTTTATAACAGTGGTTCATGGGAAATGTAGTGAGACCAGTTTCTTGGGGTATAACCTTAAATAGGTAGAACCCGGAGTGCTAGATCTAGCCTTAGACACCAGAAAGCACTACTTATGTTTTGGCAGTTCTGTGATCATGTCAAAGCAGCAACTTATATTAAGTGTTTTATTGTCCGTCTGGGTGCTGCCCGCTTCCTTGGAGGGACAACAGAAAATTGCTCTTATAAACATGTAATTGCTAAAATCACGACACCCTCACTGTGTATCCCTCTGAAAAATGAACCCATTTAAATATAGAAATCCCTCCATGGTGATACCACAATAGAGAGGGTTCATTTTATAGTGTTAACACCGGAGCTGTAAGTGGTCCGGTATGAAACGTTGTAATAGAACAACACAGAACTTTTAAATTTTAATAATCAGAATATAGAAATTGTTTCCGTTGTTTTAAAAGGTTTATGTTTATTTTATTAAATTCATTGTTTTATGAAAAATGTAGCCCTTCATAATAAATTTTGCTGAACAATAAATTGTCCCAGAAGGTACTGCGATTAATGATGACAGTTGTTTTGATACCATTTTTAATTAATATAATGGTGTTGGCATTATACAAGAACATTCTCAAAGATCAATAAACTTTAAACGCTGGAAGTGGAAAACATTTTAAATTGTATACATAAAGCGAATAAAATGAGTTATGAAATCTCTGTAAACAAAATTGTCTTAAAAATGTCTAACTGAAGAATTATCCAGTTTTTGGAAAAACGATAAATCATGCAAACTGAAAATATTGGGTTTGTTTTAATTTATTATATAATGAACTGATTTATTGTGATGGGCCTATCAATCAATCAACTTTAGATTAACTCGATCGATAACTTTCATCCCTTCTTAAAACACAAACAATGAATTTATGCTAAAGTAGATCAAGCCTTTAGTCAGGTAAGGTGGAGGACGCGTCATGCTGTGGCAGCAAGCTGAAAACATTAGATATGCTGCTTCTATAAAATAAATTAGTTATTCATAGGATTTTTATTTTGTTTTCATTAACATTTTAATCTTTCTGCAGATATAATTTCCTTCCGGCTCGCCGATAAAAATTTAGCTTAGCATGAAAAAAGATTTCATTTGACGGAGGGAGAAACGGACAGAAAACGCCGAGGCCTCTATCTTTGTCTGGCATGATGACTGAGGCAACCTTTTTAATCAGAGCGGCACAAGCCCGATTCTGTCCTCGTGTTTTATTGAGCACCAGCAAGTCGAGGACTATGGAGGACCAAAACTGACATAGTAATAAATAAAAGAATAAGTATATCAATAAAATAATAAATATATATCCAACATATATCCAAATTAATAGAAAAGCCACCAGGAGTGGAGAAGAGCCACCAGGAGTCGAGAAGAGCCACTAGAGAGTGGAGAAGAGCCACAAGGAGTCGAGAAGATGCACCAGGAGTCGAGAGGAGCCACCAGGAGTTGAGAAGATCCACCAGGAGTCGAGAAGAGCCACCAGGAGTCAAGAAGAGCCACCAGAGAGTCGAGGAGATCCACCAGGAGTCAAGAAGAGCCACCAGAGAGTCGAGGAGATCCACCAGGAGTCGAGAAGATCCACCAGGAGTCGAGAAGAGCCACCAGAGAGTCGAGGAGATCCACCAGAGTGTTGAGAAGAGCCACCAAGAGTTAAGAAGAGCCACCAGGAGTCGAGAAGAGCC